>VZTG01002132.1:128494-142539 GCA_013397845.1 Melanocharis versteri | reverse complement strand
AGGTCAAGGGTCAAAGGTCAGGGTCAGTCAAGGGGCAAAAATTGGGGGCAAAGTTTAAGGGTCAAGGGTCAGAGATCAGGAGTTTAAGGTCAGGGGTCACCAGTCCCGGGGTCGTGGATCAGGGCTCAGAGGTCAAGGATAAAGTTCAGTGTTTACAGGTCAAAGGTCAGGGGTCATGGTTATGGTCAAAGGTCATGTGTCAGTGGCTTGGATGCCAGCGGTTGGGGGTCAAAGGTCATGGGTCAGTTCTCACAGCTCTATTTAACGCTTTATGGATTAAGATGATTTTCTGGGAGCAGGCTGTCCATCCTGACCTGTTTCCTTCCCTCTCGCTGTCAGGCTGTACCTGCGGAAAGGCCGAGGTGAGACCAGGATCTGTAAAATCTGACTATCCGTGTCTTCCCGAGGCTGAAGCCATTTGCTATCAATGCTGATGGAGTGCGAGGTGCTAAAGACTGAAAACTCGTTCTTTTCCCCCTGAATCCCAAGACACTGTGTCAGTAAGAAGCTCCTTTCTTTGTGGCACCTTAGGGATACTTCCCAAGGCAGCAGGCAGAGGAACCTGTTGTGTGTCAGCGTGGGAACTGTCAGGACACGCTGAGCACAGCCGGAGGTGTTGGGAAGAGATCTCCCTTTGGGCTGTAGTCACAGATTAGGTCAGTGTAGTTCCTCAGGAACATTCCCATAAGACCATATGCTTTGTGTTTTCCAGGATTCCACCATGGACATGCTGCTGTAAAATCTTGGTGGCCACAGTTCAGAACTTGGTGAATTTGAAGTAAAGTTGAAGGGTTTATCCACTAAGAGAAGTAGTGATTTATAAATTAAAGCAGAGTGGTATTCCACACTAGCGATTTGGGATTGGTGCTAGCAGACCCTGTGCCAGATTTCCACTCGGAGACCTATCCAGTGAGGCCACTGCTTTGTGTGGAGGAAAAAACCTCAAAGATTCCAGGGTCCAGACTGCTAAACCGCAAGTGAACATCTGTGCCTGTGGTGCCTACTAGGAAAATAAGTATTAGCCAGTCTCCAAGCATTTGTCTATATTCCAGGTAGGCACTCATCTATGGAAATGCCTTTGCTTTAAGTAACCTAGGGATATATGCAGCCAGGATATAACCATGTGTATTTCTGTTCTCAGCCAAATCAAGCTAGGGTCTTTTTATTACTTTCCTTCCTGGGAACTTTCTTTACTCAGGATTTTCCTGCGAGGCATCTGTACCATGTCTGTATAATGTAATTAAGATGCATTTGCTGTGCATCCATACAAATGGGCTGCAAGCACAGGGAAAAAAGTCTCACTTCAGAACAGTGCATAAAATGAAATCTCCTTCTATTATTATCACACATTCGTTAGTACATAAAATATATTTAATGAAAACCAAACCATCAAACAGAAAGTAGATCAATAAAGTTCAATACAGCATCACTTGTGTCCTGGCTGCAGGAGACACCTGACTGCACACGCGAATGGAACGTGTTTCTGGGGACTAGTTAGTGCTGTAGATACTAATGCTGTCAGAACTCAAAATCTAAGCTCTCAATAGACAGCAATTTCTTTCCTCCAGATTCTTCAGATCTATCTGATTCCTTCAGCATCAGGAAGCCACAGTGGCAGATGGCCAAATGTGCAACCAGTTGGCTACATGATCTTTAACTCACATGACCAACAGTTACTGCAGAAAGAGAAATAAAAATCTATCAGAGGAAGCTGTTCACAAATAAAAGTCTTCACGCATGGTTCCATGCAAGTTTCTTTATGCTGTTCCTTCCAAACTTTCTGTTTGTGAAGGTCTCATTCATTCGGGTTGCTTTTTCTCTGGCGTTTCATCCTCATGTCTTGCATGAAGTTTCTGAAGGCTGGTTCTTCATGACGCTCCTCAGTCACTGGGGGAAGAAACGACAGTTCAGCACTATTCTCCTTTTGTTACTGACAAAAGCTAGAGTCAGGATAGTGTGGCAGAACGTCTACCCCCCCCCACTTCTCTCTACCACAAGATAACTGGTGCATAGAGATAACCCAGGGGCTAAAAGGCCCAGCAGGGGGTCATCTCTGGCACCACAAGGGCTCAGAGGTCAGCTAAGAATTCACACCTTAGGCCGGAGAGCCGATGTGGAGAAGAGATAAAGGAAATGTTTCTGACTGAGAGACACTGTTTTACAAACTATAAAAGACACACGAGTTATCAGAGAGGCAGAAGTCTCTTATACATAGAAGCCTCTACACACACACCCTGAAAGTGTGGGAGACTTCTCCCCAGAATCTGGACACAGGTTTTGTGGTTACTTCTTCGACGATTGAGTGAAAGGAGGTGTGCCTTATCAATAACTGGATGGTAAGATACATTGATTCCTAGTTATATCATTTCTTCGCTAGCTGTAATTGAAACGGTACCTTATAGTGCACTGTATGTTAACCTACTGGTAGCTCTTTTTCAATTTTGTCCTTATTCCTGTGTAGTATATAGTCTGTGCTAAGTCTTGTGTCTGTTGGTTTTCTGTCTATTAAATAAATAATTCATTCTATAATAGACTGAATCAGCCATTATTAAAGAACTTGTGAACAAGAGCGGGTTTTGGGGTGCTGGCCACCTCATAAAGCTCCTGCCTGCTGCCAGAGGCCTGGGCCAAAGGCAAGGACTTATCTAAACTCCCACACCCATTTGTAACAGATAGAGCAACATTGAAGGTCTATTGGATCTTCAACTACATCACAGGGCAAAGGAAATAAGTGATCCTAAACATCAATGTAACAGGAAAAGAATGAAGATTAAGTCTGTGAGCTGTAGAAGAGAAAAAACACCGTCTAAGAACTTAGAAGATTGCTCCAAGACCATAGTCACAGCAGAAGCGAAGAGAGCCAGGGGCAGAAACTGTAAGGTCAAAAAGATGATGAAACAGCTGTGCATCAATCAGGTTCAGAGGTCACTGCATGCCTCAAGCCTAACAAGTGCTCCGGTTTATGTGTTCTACAGCTATTAATTACTTAAATAGGAAATTTACAATTGAACTCTCACAAAGGTTGGAAAGTGATAGCCCTGGACCAAACACTGCAGCCTGGCCTTCTGCTATGGATTCTGACACATGTATTTAGGTGACTGAATGTTTGCTTGTTTTCTAAGCTCTCTTTACAGTCCATCCAGGTAATGAAATACAGAGGGGATTTCCTGACTAGATGGGCAGCTTTCAGGCCTCATTCACTTACCTTCATGGTCAATGTCGTCAGTATCACTCTCCCTCTCCTCTTCCTCTTCATTGAGAGTTCCTCGTGTTAGGATTAGCTCAGAGGGACCCATTGCAGAAGCATCATCAGGTCCTTGAAGGGAAAAGAAATGGTTGTACACAAACCAGCTTGCTAAAGGTAAGGTATTGTTAACACTGACAACTTCTATCTGCACATAAACACAGCAATCAACACCTGCTCTGAAAGGACAGAAAACTGCTCGCGGATGCCAAAGACATAGGACAGACTTCATCAGCACATACCTCACGTAAGGAACAGTGTAGCCAACAGGACAGTTTTCCCATATTCTAATCTGTTTCACCTTTTCTGAAGTACTTCATTACTTTTAGTATGCCTGCTGCTTTAGCTACACAGCAGGGTTTCTTCAACGCCTGTGACTGACACAGGAAGAGCTAAGCGTAGCCAATCCCACAGGAACTAAAGCCCCACTCCTCTAACGTGGAGCTGCTTTCACACTTCTGCTGTGGGAACAGAGAAGCACTTCTCAATGCAAACTCTTCAGAACTCTTCAGAAAACTTCTGCAGTGAACTTAATCTTCCTGGTGAGGTACCTGCCAGTGTGCTGCCCTGCACACACACACTGCCCATGTCCTTCCACAAGTGTTCCAGCTGCTCTCTCTTTTGTTTCTCTTGAGCTTCCTCCTGTAGATAAAGAGTTACATGTGGATTCTGAGAACATTTAAAACATCAGTAGAAAAGTAACCTCACCCAAACCCAGAAGTCTGTCCCCCAGCCAGAGCGCAGAAGTAACTAAGCAGGTCTTACATTATGACTAAGGTTACACGGAACTTTTGACCAAACACGGACAGCAACCTCCAGTATGGTGGACTTCTAGAACACTTTCAGAAGCACCAGGAAGCCAAACTCAGCGCAGCTGTACCTGCAGAGAACTGTCCTTTGGACAGCCAGGACTCAAGGTGAGCAGAGCTACTGATTTTGACACTGCAAATCAGTCTCTGTTACTGTCTAAGTCAAACCAGTACACTTCACCATTACAGGAACATACAGGGATAGCCATAACAAATCACTCGAGAATTTATTTTCAAGAACTCTCTATCCTTCTGAATGGAAGATACAAAACTATTTCCCATTTTCTCACAATTAGCTCCAATATTAGCACTAAAGCAGAGAACAATACGTGTTTTATAAAACATCTTTATTCTTGTAAAGATATGCTCCACCCCATCTAGGAAAAAAAGGCAGATAGCAGACTCCTTCAGGACAGGAGTTTTCCCACACTGAGTATGACTAGTAAATGAAATGTTAGACCCTCTCAACATAAAGGCAATTGTGTGCATAAAAGTGACCTCACTCTCTGGATGTACAATAGCTAAAAACACTTACTAGTGTTTTTCTCAGGCGCTCGTATTCTGGACGATACTCCCTGAAAAGATACAGTGCATTCAGTCTGAATCAACACATGATTTATATTAAGTAAGGATCATTTCAGAGGCTTCCTTCTACCCCAAAAAGAGTTTTCTCTAGGCTTTCATGTTTGAGAGACATTTCAGAAGGACTAACAGTACTTTTTACCCAGATTTGGATTCTGAAACCAATGGATGCAAGATAAGTGAACATACTTCACTGAAACAGCAAGAGTTCAAACCTTGATCACTGTATGGCATCAGAAAAAAAAATTACTTCACATATTTGATGGCACAGATAGCTTTTGCTTTTTCACTGAGCAGCTAACACAAAAATTCACTTCTGGATAGTTCATTTTCACTGCCACTTTTTATGCTGATGCTTGAAGTTTATTAGAAACCCTGAACTACCTTGGCTAAGGAATGTGTAGACTCCTTCAAATCAAAGGAGCTACAAATCAATACCTTCAGGAAGTGTTCACTGGGTTAACTATCCCCTTACCTCTCATATTCATCTACAGCTTTAGAAAGCTGGATAAAAAACTCATCCAGTCCTGTGCCGAGCACTGCAGAAACACCAACCACCTGCAAAAGAAACCACACACCAGAACTGGAGAGTAACTGAACAAGTTTCTAACAAAAACCCAAAAAGCAACAAATAATTACTAATCTAAACCTAACGACAGCCATTTAATCAGCACAGTGGCATAGGAATGTGCAGTAACACTTCTGCTTCTACCCATCCTGCTTTCAAACTCTTTCTCCACTTGCTGTTCACGTTTGTTACCTCTGTTTATTGGTTGTTGCTGGTTTTCTGTTTGGTGAGTTGTTGCAGTATTTTGGGGGGGTGTTTCTTTGGGGAAGGGGGTTTGGGTTTTTTTAACAAGTTGGGCACTTCAAGAGAAAGTCAGGTCTTTCTGTTGCTTACTTGTTTACTATTAATAATCTAATCTGCACCTAGGGTTATAAGTAGTTAGCATGTTATCAGTGTACTAGAATTAGAGAGCAAAATAGACGACGACTGACCATCTGGCTCTGAAATTATGTCTAATACTTTGTATTTAGCCACAGTACATTTGAAAAAGTCCCCAGTCCAACCCCAGAACAGCACGAGGTGGAGAACTTAATCAGTTACTATGGCAATACATTCAACATGCACATCTCCTTCCTAATTTGAACTTGTCTATCATTACACTTCTGGCCATTTGTTCTGCCTGTATTAAATCAATTACCTAAAAATACATCTCATTAGGACTATTACCAGCCAGAATCAACCATCTTCTAACAAAAATTCTTCCTCTTTTTCAAAAGCAAGACAGCCTCAACTACTCACTTTCAAATGGAAGACTTTCTGCAATACAGTCTTGCATTTGATCATTAATACAGCAAACATGAGACAGCTCTCCAAATTATTTTAAGTATTAAAATACGCTGACATACGTTAATATTTATACTTTCCCTGCACTTAAGTACAAGCTGCAGTCTATGCTATAATCATATGACCTGCTCTCCAGCCCAGCATTCTAATAGCTCTGACATGCAGAGAAATATGACTTAATTAACCAATAAGGAACAGGAAGTACTTTAATTCTGTATATGGCACCACAACAATCCTTTCTCAAATTCTGTATATTGTTCCATATAGAACACTTACAATATTTTTGTTCTGGCTACATTATCATTATCTATCTGAATGGAATCACTTATTTTCATTGTCTTTCTTTTAATATCCATAAAGCCAAGAAGGCTTGCTTTTTCTTTAGTAAAAGCTGATGACAAACACAATTAGCTGAAACCTTTAGCACAGACTATGGGATCAGTAACAGCCTCCAATGCATAGGGTTTCCTGAGGAACTGGATTACTTTGTCCTCTCAAAACCTGGTTAAGTGAGAAAAAAACCCCAACTTCTTCTTGCCCAAACAAATGGAGGGAGGGGGGAGAGGGCATTTGTTTGGGTCTGAGATTCTTTCCATTCTTCCTGTGAACTAAACTGCACAACTATACTAGACACTTTCTGAACAAGGAAAATTACCCCAGATAGGAAATGCTGCAACAAAGAATGCTGCCTTTTACCAGCCTATCTTAGCCTTCTTCTCATGATTAATCATAATTCAGTACTAAATTATTCAGGCTGCCACTCAGCGTGACAAGTTACTAAAGTCACTGTGTTCAAATCAGCAAATCCTCAACATGGCTCATCAAAAGATTACAGTTCAAAAGGGCAGTGCAAAGACCCTTTACAGAGGGACAGAATGGTTAGGGTTGGACGATACCTCTGGAGATCATCTAGTCCAACCTGTCTGCTCAAAAAGCAGAATTAACTAGAACAGGTTGCTCACGACTTTGTCTGTCTCCAAGGATGGAGACTTCACAATTTCTCTGGACCATCTGTTCCAGTGCTCAATCAGTAAAAATGAAGTAATTTTCTTCCTCTTCTGTTTAAACATAGTTTCCTGCATTTCACTTTGTGTCTTTTGCCTCTTTTCCTTCCCCTGAGCACCAGTGAACAGAGTCTGCCTTTTGCCTTCCTTACACTCTACTCCCACCCTACATCAAAAACATTATTTTGAGCTTTCTCTTCTCCAGGCTTTTATGCGAGGTAATAAACAAAAAGAAGATTCTTACCTTCAGTGAACTGTAAAATTCATCCAACACTAAACTCATAGAACGAGTCAGGTTACTGACATAGGAGGTCTCTTGATTCAAGGCATCCTGAAAAGTCTCGAAGTCCTGCATCCATTCCACTGCGAAACTGTGGTCGATTATGTCAGTCTGGAAGGAGAAGGGAAAATATTCAGAAGTAATAATCTTAGCCGTAGGCTGTTAAGTGGACAAAATAAAAAAAATCCACATCAAACGTATTTTCAAAATGTTAATATTTTCAAAATACTCAGCCCTGGTCTGAAGTTTCTCAAGCTCTGTTTTTTATCAAACCAACTACATGAATACCTGAAAAGAAGACAAACAACCACTCAGGCTTAAGAAGGCAACAACTGTTTAAGGAAACAATCGCAGGTCTAAAGCCTTCTATGATTTACTGCAAAGGAGCATTCAAAAATTGCATACTGTACAATGAAGTTTACAGCGTAAATAGTAGATCATATGATTGAGGGCAGACAAGAACAGCCCTCACTGAAATCCCAAGCTTTCCTGATTGCTTGGGGGCTGGGGGAGCAAGTGCCACTTCCACGCTGGGTAGCAGCCCACGGGGTCTCTGTCAACGTGAGCTGTGTTCTGACTCAAGGAAGTTGTAACCCAAACTCAGTCCAAGGCAATGGACACAAACAGGTGAGACAGTCCCACAGTTTTGCATGGATTCATATGCAAACAGTCTACTAAAAAGTTTCATAAACATCTCACCACAGGCATATTCACTCTTAGCACAACATGAGGCACCTAAAACTCTGATATGTTTCATTTCCCTGCACCAATGGGAAGGAGAGAGATGAAGTATTGCCTAGCATTACTCAAGAGATTTGAGACAGAACTGAATCCACCAAGCACCAAAGCCTGAGTACTTAGAATTCTATAAATAAAATAAAATCACCTCTACAAATTGCTTTTTTTCCCTCTGCAAATCTTAAAATTCTAAAATCTGTTTGTCACTGCACATGTATCAGTTGCCCAGGATTTTTCCACTCTTATCAAGAGCCAATTTTAAAAAATTAAATTTAATTACATTTTGTTAAAAATTCTTTAAATGCTGTTGCCTTTACTCTTTAGCAAAGGCAAACATGAAAGTAAAATGAAGTTGGAAGTTATGAATCCTAAGCCTCAGGCCTACTTTTCCCTACATATATTGATCAAGTATCACTTTTAGTGTCTCAAAAGGTGTATTTTCTTAAGAGAGAATGATTTTCCTACCTCGTGCCTTTTTCTATGGAAAAAAAAAAGCTTAGGAGCTTATTCTAAAATTACTGTCTACAGTTAGAGAGAAAACAGCATATAAAACCTTGCTCAGTAAGCAAGCAGGTATCAAAAATACACATGGTTTGAGTCACTGGGCAGATGGGTAGAGTTGGGGCACAGCAGACACTGACAGTACTTGGCTGGTGGGAGGGAAAATGGCACAGTCAAGGCATGGCCTATGGGAAATGTATGTGTGTGCACAGAGCTTGCCATGCTGGGGATACAAATATAAATGATGTCTGTGGGGAGCAGCACGCACATCAAAAATCTAATGGGATTCTTTTAATATCTGCAATGATTATGTTTAAAGAGACAGCCGTTAAGCTCAAAAGCATTCCTTTAAGACTGCAAGTGCATTACGTGACAGTGGATGTGTATCTTTAGACTAGTATCTGCCTCCCAGCAAACGCTGGATCAAACATCTTTTGGTAAGTTTTGCCTGGTACAATATGTGGGACTCCTTCCTCAAAACATGCAGGTGCTACAGCGTTCCCACTGTAAGTCATTAGCTGCTGCTGAGTAGAAACAGTAACAAAGACAAATGTTATGTGGAAACAGGGTGAGTAAGAGCAGATTCTGTAATGACCTCCCTCCTACCTTACAGGGTTAAGTTTCCCTACAGCTCAGGCTTAAGGTCCAAAACATGTTTCAAAGTGTTGGTATCCTCTCTGACTCGAGGGTTGGGGTGCAAATGCCCATCCCTGATTATGCCTGTGCATTTGGATACCAGATTAAAGACTCCTTTTAGATTTGTCAGCCTGCAGCCCCCTCCCAGTCTCTCTTTTCTAGAAAAATCTATTATTGTGGTAAAACAAAGACACCACACCAAAGAAGCTAAGCAGAGCAATGTCCCACTAGGAAATGGAAACCAGAGCTTTAACTTACTTTGTTCATAACTACGATGAAAGGTAGCTTTGTCTTGTACAGGATACTGGGCAGGGAGACACAAAATAAGTTTAACATTAATTTTAAACTCACTAGAATAGAAAGCAAATTAAGCATAAGGCAGACGACTTGTGCAAAACTGAACACATTTGACATCAAAAGGTAATTATTTTCTTCTGCACCAATCAGAATGTAATTTTCATCCAGGTCCTGCTTACAATCGTTGAACAAAATATGCCTCCCCAAGATGTAAGCACACATCTGTGAGACAGAAAATCTCTGACACACCTAGTTGATTTTGGTTACCATTTTCTATGACTCTCAGATCCCAGTTTTTAACTCCCTTTGCATTTTGCATTTGACTCAGACCTCAGGCTCTGAGAGATTGAGAACTGAAAGATGAATTCAAATAACACAGAACATCTATAAAGAAAAACTACCTCAACACAAGAGCTCACACATTCATTTCACTGTGTATGTCCTATCACCTTTTGCTCAAACTAATGTCAGAAAATGCAGCATGCAATAAGGCACATTTTGCACACTACTACAGTGATGCAGCTCCTGACCTCGGTACAAGGATTGCGAGGGTTTTTGAAAACCTGTTACCAACATTTACCATGAATTATGACAGCTCTAGCTATGCTGATCATTCTACAGGTATTTAGTCCCTGATTTAGCATGAAAGAAAACAGATAAATTCATGTATGAGAAAGAATACAATAAATCAAGAACTCCTTGCTATGCTGAACTCAAAACAAATCTTGAAGAGTCTCGTAAAGTATCAATAACATTTAAAAATAGAATAAGAAACTATGTGTTTACAAGAAAGAGCTTGAACTAGACTATCTTGATACATCTCAGATAAATGGGTTTATAAGCAATAGGTGATACCTTTAGTTTTAACTTTCATATTTTTTAGATTTTATACTGCATTAGTGTGTCTGTAACTCTGGGCTTCATGTATAGTGCTAACAGCTCTTCTCCTAGCCTGGCTGGACAAAACACACCGTTTCCAGCCCCAAGAACCAAAAACATTTGCAGCTTCAGACCCCAAGAATGTAAACAGCCACAGATTGAGAGGGGACAGTCCGAAAGGATGGGACTGCGTGGACTGAAGCTGTGGTTGGACAGTTGGCCCAAATATGTAAATGGGCCAAAACTTATAAAAAGGGCGAGAACCCGTGACCCAGGGTCCATCCTGGGGATCCATCTTAGGTGTAGTCTTGGCCAGACTTTTGTACTCCCAGGGTGTGTCCTGTGAAGGCCTTTCAATAAATATCTATTTTATTCTTTAACTCTGTCCAGCCTCTGTTCCAGGTAGCCTTCTCTTAGGCATCATAGGCAATGTTAAATCTACTGTAACCAGCATTCATCACACCAAGGTCCCATGGATTAATGCTTTCAGTGGGAGTTTTGAGCCAATGACTTCCAGATGTCCACTGGCACCTAAATTACTCTGCTTTTTCAATGAGAAAATCACTAAGAGAATAACCAAGCCAGTAGATTAAGTGGATATGAGACACCCAGGCGCAAAACTAACCACACCCTGGGCTGCATCAAAAGCAGCATGGGCAGCAGGGTGAGGAAGGTGATTCTCCCTTTTCACTCTGTCCTCATCCCACCTGGAGCACTGCATCCAGCTCTGGAAACCATGGTACAGGAAAGACATGGACCTGTAAAGTGGGCCCACAGGAGGCCATGTAAACCATTAAAGGATTGGAAGGACTCTCCTATGGAAACAGGCCAGAGAGTGGGATTGTTCAGCCTGGAGAAGGCTTCAGGGAAGCTTTATTGCAGCTTTTCAGTACACAAAGAGGTTTATAAGAAAAATGGAGAGTGACTTTTTACCAAGGCTTGTAGTGACAGGACAAGGGATAATGGTTTTAAGCTGAAAGGGACGTGTTGACAAAATTTTCCATGATGACAGTGGAGAGATATTGGAGCACACTGCACAGGGAAGCTGTAGATGCCCCATCTCTGGAAGTGTTCAAGGCCAGGTTGGATGGGGCTTGGACCAACCTGGTCTAGTGGAAGGTGTCCCTGCCCATGGAAGAGAGCGTGGACTAGAAGGCCTTTAAAGGTCCCTTTAAACCCAAACCATTCCATGATTCCCCTCCAAAATAACTACCAAAGAGATACAGCAATTGAAGCAGATGGGCTGCATTTACAGCTTTTCTCACCTGCAGGCATACAGCATGTTGGACATAAAAGTGATAGGGTTAGTACTGCGAGAGGTGTCCATCACATAGACAACAACCGAAGGAAAAGAGGAAGCCTGGGAACACAAAGTAAAAGACAGTTTAATTAGAAGCTCACTGCTCAACAGCCAGGTCATTCACATAACTTCACTGTCCAGTCATGCCATAAGCACTTACCAAGGCCTCAGTTATGATGGTTCCTGATGCTGACCAAGTAAATACCTCAATTTGCCCTGGTGTGTCAATAATAACATACCTGGTAAGAAGTTACCCCCAAACAACAATAAGGGAAAATTAGTTAAGCACAAGGTCCTGTTTTGACTAGATTATCACCAGCATACAATGGCAAATGACATGTGTATTCTATAACAGATGAGAAAAGCTTCTCCCAAACACTAATGAGATTTAAGGGCATGCCTGAAAATCTCCCATGTGAATTTTGCAACTAAGAAGCATGTACTCTCATGAGTTGAAGGCATCAATCTGACAGACAGTTAGTAGTGCAAAATCTTCAGAAAAAGAATCAATTGCTGCTTATTTGAACAGTGTGTGAGAGAAAATTATAGTCTAATGGAAGACAAGAAAAGCAGGACTGTAATAAGCAGGCTTTTTCTTTTATGAATCCAAAGAAAATCTAGTTTATCCGTTCTATGCCCTTTTCCACATAAAATTTACACCGAGGCTGAAAAAACCAAGTAGAAAACATTCACAGAAGCTTTTTAGAATTTTGCGATTTTCCCACAATGATCCCAGAAAAGCACGACTCAGTATAATGTACTCACTTGGATGCATTTTGTCTTTTTTCAATAAATTTCATCACCTGATTGAAAAGGCAGAAGTGTATTTTGTATTTAGGCTCATAGCAGGAAACTTTCATCTTCATTTCACAGCAGAAACTACAATAACTTGCACAGCTGCAGGTGTACATCAAAAGGTTAAAGTCTTTATGCTTTTCAGGGTGTGAAAATGCCCTAAGGAGGGGTGAAAAATGCTTAGACCCTGCATAGGTCAAAGACAACCTTGATTTTGTGTGTGTTCTAGTACCTAGCTAAAGGCAGTTGTTCCCTGCCTTTTCACCAAGAGATTGTCTCAATATCTGACATCAGATCCCACCTCAGAGCCGATTTCGTGTTATGATTTAGGAGGGCTGTCAATTATCAAATAACCCCAGGAAAATTTAACGGGTTTCCAGAAGTGAGCTTCCCTACTTCAAAATCAGAGCATTCACATGAAAGATTTTATAGGAAACATGGTGCAACAACAGTCTTATACATAAACTGACAAATGTTCCGTACATGTGGCTTCTTAATTTTATTTTTAAAAAAGCTGAAAAACTGAAATCTCTCATATGAAAGCTAATGTGCTCTGACAGCATTGTAAAATACATGGTTCTGCACAGAGAGTAACTCCCCAGAAATGTCAGAAGGCTAACCAAACACAGTGCCCTCTGAGACTCGACATACACAAACCCCTCTGGTCTCCCAGCATAGCATCGTAGGAACAGCACATAAAAACAACCTTGTACCTGGTCAAATCTTGTAGCAAAGAGATTGAGAGAGGTCACTATTCCGCCATTTGGGCCCAGCCCATATCTGATGCTTCATTTAGGAAAGCAGATGATTATGCAGACCCCAGAGGTCGTCTTTGTCAACTCTGACAACAGATGCACACAGGATACCTTGAGATCAAGAGACAATAGCCCTAATACACAATTACGTCTTCTAAGTCATTTGGCAGGGTAACAAATACTCTCTTACCCAAACAGGTGTGATTGACAGAAGGAAGAGAGGCTACATGGCTTCTCCCTGCCATTTTCGCTTTAACTGCACAAGAGCCAGCAGTGACTCATAACATACTGTCTTCTCTATCACTACTCTCAATATCCAAACATAAGGCCAGACATCCTCTTGAGGCCCTTATTAACAAGACGCAGAAACTCCAGTAATGGCTAACAGATGCAGTGAAGCAAATAATGCACTTACACATTAATTTGAAGCTTATATTTAGGATGTTTTGCTGGTAACCCCAAATCAAACAACAGCCAAAATCAAGAATCCTATCCCTCACCACCTTTATTCTGGTGTAAAATATTAAATTTAAGAGTCATACTTGCAAGTCAAAACCAAAGACTGTGTATCGCCTCCATCTGCACAAGCTATTACATAAGAGACCAAGGACCTCCACAGCCCTCTGGAAGTGCAGCCACTTTAGCATAATATTACTGCACTACAGTCACCAACATTGTGAGCAAGAGCAAACACTGATGTCTCTGAGATTCAGTAGGACAACAGTACTTTGACTATGGTCAAATGGAGAAATAGTTTTCTCCATCTACTACAGGCAAGTAGGAATTCTGTATTTGTTTATGACAAATAAAATTAGACTAGTTAAAACATGGGGTAAAGGCTGCTGGCTTCCACCAAAAAAAAAAAAAAAAAAAA
>VZTG01002132.1:95823-128477 GCA_013397845.1 Melanocharis versteri | reverse complement strand
AAAAAAAAAAAAAAAGATACAAGTTCTTTGAAAGAACATCTGAAAAAACCCCAAAAAATTCTACGTGGGCAGAGTCCCTATTACTTGTAAAAACTTACTGTTAGGCAGAATCACTTTTAGCACAGGAGAAAATTACCTAAGAAGTATCAAGTCTTGCAGAACACACATTCCTAATATCACATGCAAGAAATACACAGTCAAAACCTCTTGATCTTTATGCAACACTCTGCATTACTAAAATCCCCCCACCTCCTGCCCCTTCATCACAGTGTGCACACGACAGATTATTTTCAAAAACTTGAAATCTCAAATATCATTATTTAGACAAAAAAAGGATACTGTTTCATGACTTCTTTGTACTTCACGGTGTCCCTGATATCTAGGGGAGAAAGACAGATAAGCAGTTTTCCAAGCCCCAACTGGTCACCATCAGGTAACAAAGCATACCTACCTATCTGTATTACTAGAGATCCAGCACTGGAACAGATACTCCAGGCATTCCTCTGACATCAGCGAAACAACTTGTGTACCCACACTGTCTTTCTTATCCTTTGGAGAGGCTGGCTGGAATACTTCATAGAGTGTAAGGGACAGGATTGTCACAAAACTAGAGACTGATATGCTCTTTGGAATAGCTAAACATAAGATCTGTTCTATTGCTAAAATATTTTCTCTAAAACTCGTGTCTTTTAAAGTGCTTTAAAGCTGTTTGTTGATAGCATATGTGGATGTCGAGAACCAGATCAAATCTGCTAATCCTTTCATTACGGACAAAAAAAAACCCCTCCAGAACCTAAACACCTCCAATCACACCAGATGATATAAAAAATATACTAACGCCTTGGAAGAATGGCTTTGGTTCTAAAAATACCCATATTAACGACTGTTTGGACAAAAGAGCTACAATTAAAATAAAAGTCTCCAAGTCCTTCTTTTATTAGAGCTTGTACTCTCTTAAGGGAATACAAGCAACCCAGCTTGTATTCCCTCACGTATCCGCTTCCGCGGAACATATGAAAAGCACTCTCCACGAACCGGTTCTGTCTGTCTGAGGCCCTACATACCTGCTCTCTCGTGTCGGACTCCAGGCCGCTCCTCCGACCCGGGCCCACCCGCCCCGCAGGCCGCAGCACTCACCGATGTTGGCGGGGAAAGGCAGGTTGTGCACGGCAGGGTCCAGGTTGATCACGTACGGAGGGCAGCGCTGCCCGTGCAAGTGGGCGGCCAGGCGCTGCGGAGACACGGGGAGGCGTCAGGCCCCGCCGGGCACGGAGGCAGCCCCGGGGGCAGCCGGCGACTCCCCGCGGCCCCTCGCGACTCCCGCGCCCTCCCGAGGCCGCGGCACCCCTCACCTGCACGAAGGTGGTTTTTCCGGAGCCGGCCATGCCCAGCACTAGCACACACACGGGGGCCGCCGCCGCGGCTCCCGCCACCGCTGCCATCTTCCCAGAGCCCACTTGTCCTTCCGGGGCGGGGGGCGGCCGCGGCCCNGAGCAGCGGCGGGAGCGGCCCCTCTCCGCCCGAAGGCCAAGCCGTCCCCCGAGGCCTGGGGCCGGGCTCGGTTTTGTTCGGCCCGGAACCGGGCAGGATCCAGGAGCAGGGCGCTGCTGGCGCCGGTGGTGCGCTTTGTCCGAAAGGCCTTCTTTGCAGGAGGACGTAGTTCATGGAGTGTGCGGGTAGGAACAGGAACGTGGGGCTGGAACAGGGAGTTCTCCAAAGGATGCTTTAGCCCTCCCGCGCCTCGCGGGGACAGTCGGGGCCCGCAGGATGCCCGGTGTCCCTACTGGCACCTTCATCACCTCCAGTTTCCGTATCAGCCTCCTCCCCTCGGGGAGTTTCTGGGCTGTGCTTATGCACCGTCTTGCCAGGCTGGATGCTGTAGAGCAGCCCGTGTCCAGTAGCAGCCGTGTTCCAGCTCACCGGAATGGCCCACAGTCCATGGGCAGACAACAGCGCAGAATTTAGAATCCACCACTCTCCATCTTTTCAGGCTGTGAGCCTCTGTTTCACTTTTTCTCACCTGTGCAAGGAAGGTGACTTTTTTGTTTTCCTTATGTCCAGCCGTTGGGCATTCCTGCATAGGTTATGTCTCTGTTCTTTAAGTGGGAAGTAAACTGTATAGATGAAAAAGACGCAGAACTTAAACACCAGTTTCTATAGATGTTTCCTTCATAATTGCTGTTATTAACTTCTCAGAAAGGAAAGCCTGACAGATCATTTTCACTCTCATTTTTTGTTGCAGATCCTTAACTGCCACCAAAATTCTTCATACTAATCTTCACTCTTATGCAAAATTTTTTAGTTATAAAACCCCCATGAATCTTGAAACACATTCCATGTTTGTCAGTCATTTTGGTTCTTCTAATGGTGGATTAAGCCAGTGAATTGCAGCAGACTCTGCCTGCCTGTTTATTCATTTTTATAATTGTAACCTCATAGCCTTGATTTTTTCTGGCTGCTGCTTAGTGAGGTTTCTCCACATTTCTCATGTGGGGATTTCCCAGACAATGCTGTTGACACTACTGTTCGGATGTCAATAATGCAAACACAAACATCCAGTTGACTTTACTTCCAAAGGAGACAAGATTTGATTGTGAAGTCATTGGTCAAGCAGTTGTGAATTTCTCTCCTGCTGCTCCCCTAACATTTCTGTGAGGAGACTCTGGGGCTGGAGGCCCAAGGAGAGCCTGACACTCCATAGGCACAGTTTGGTCATTCATGTATTGGTATCAGTGCCTGCTGCTGAGCTTCTTAACTGATGGTTGGGGTGTCTCTCGCCGTTGATAGTGTGCATCACATTTTTCTATAAAGAAGACAGTAATTCAGCCATAATTTCTTTTTTCTTCTGTTTTCTTTTTTTGTGTGTGGTTTTTTGTTTGTTTTGTTTCATTGGATTTTTTTTTCTTTTCGGGTTTTTTTTTTGGGGGTGGTTAATTGTTGTTGGGTTTTTGGGTTTTTTTTCTTTTGTTCTTCCAGTTTCTTAGCCAGGTCCTGTACACGGCAAAATACTACCTTTGTTCCCTAGGTTACAGTTTTGGTATTATCTATACTTCCACTGGGCAATGATTTTTATTTTCCAGTCTGTATAACTACTGTTTTTGTCCTGGGTTTTCTTACGAAGAATGGAATTGAGTCATGATTAGTATTTGGAAGAAGGTGGTGGTACGTGCTAGGAGCGACGTACAGCAAATGAGTTGTTCATACAGACTTGGAAGTGTACATTTAGATAGATGTGTTAAATTACACGTCTTAATAGGAGCATAGCAAGTGACAAGTAACAAAAAGTCTTTGTTAAATAAGAAAAAGGATTCTGTGGTATGGATAAGTGAACATCTGGGCAGCTGATGGAGTATGATAAAGTGAGATAAAAAATGAAAAGAGGGCATGAAGGAGACTAGAGACAACATTCTTGGCAGGGTAAATGCAAGAATTACTTCATTAAGGAAAAATAAGTGCTGTGTAAAAACTAACAAATTAGTATCTAAAATATTTGTCATCAAGTGGTAAAGTATAGGCAGAAAACATATATGGGTGAATGTACTGGAGACAAAGAACACTCCATCATGTCCCATTGCAAAGGGGAAAGATTGGCTTTCATATGGGGAGTGTGGAGGGACTCATCCCTGTTCCGATTCCAGTTCTGATTCAGCTGGAGTTGGAAAGGCTAAGCACTTCCAGTTGCAGAAAACAGTGGTTTGTTTTTCAAAGGTGTATGCATATCCTCAAAGTGCAGGTGATTGTGCTTGGCTGCATAGTGAAACATGCTAAAAGAAAACAAATGATGCTGCTAATGTGAATTGTTCTGCCTTGTTAGGACACCAGGACTGGACATCATAGACAGCAGAAGCTCAAGAAGTCCTTGGGAAATAAAAAGTATGTGAATGTTTTTTGTCTAGTTTGATTGAGGGCAAGAAAAAAGCTGAGAGTGGAAAACCATATCTGGTCTTTATATAATATTCTGAATTTTAAGAGCTGCAACAATTTTAATTAGTGTGTTGAGAGCCTCAGCTGACTTCACTTATTGGTTTGTAGGAAAAGTGCTTCTGACACTTCAGTGTGTATTAGCTTTCATTGATTTTTTTAAAGGATTTTAACATTGTGAAGATAAATATTTTAAGTCCAAGAGCAAATGATGCTCCGAAATCTAAGTATTTTGGGTGTGATTGCAACTTAAAGACTTTGAGAAATCCTCTCCCCATGCTTCTGCAGTACCTCCTGAAACATAGTATGTAATGACCTGACCTGATGCCATCAGTGTCCCCCCTTATTAATTCCTGGATTGATGTGTTAAAAGGTGAGCTCCACAGCTCCAAGTATTAATAGAATGGCCATCACAGTCATCACTCAAGTGATCCAGTTATTTCAGTTGGTAATTGTAGTAGCAATGGGATACATTGCAAAATGTTTCTGTTCCCTTTCTTTCCTCTTTATGTAAATGGTATTTGCCCAGAGAATAGATATTCTGTGTTTCTTTGACACCTCATTCAGTTTGCTGTCATGTACAGGAATGTAGATGTTCAGGCATTTCAAGGCCTGAGAGAAATACTTTGGAACAGTGAAGCAAAGTTCCCTCTGATCTCTAGGAAAAAAATTCAGTGCTGCTGATTAGTTTTAAGTAGTCTTAACGTAGTGTGATTTGTAGGATATACTGGAAGGTTGTCTTAATTGCTGAAAGCCTCGCTAGTTAAAATTCTTTCTGGCATTAACTTTTTAATTGCATAGTGCCAACCCTGATCTGGGAATAGAGACTGAAGGAGATCTTGCCCTTTGTGGGATGGAAAATATCTCTTTTGTAATGATGGGCTACAGAAATATTCTTATATTCCAAGGATAAATGCATATTTTTAAATTGAGATTCACTTGTGCCTGCTTCTAAACTTGAAAGTTTGAGGTAGGAGGAATATTTTTTTCTATTCTTCCTGAGAGCTTACTAATGTCATTATCAAAAATATGTACTGAAAAACAACCCTGAAGATGTTTTATCTTGCTGGCATTTTGCAGTTCCCAAAACTCAGGAGATTCAGTGAACTGTGAGATTAATTTTTAGAATACTTGGGAAGATGAAAAGGATGTTGTCTGTCAAGTTTATTGTGATTGTGTGTATATGCATCCATATACATAGGAATTCAACTTGATGTTTTCCAGGTCTAAGCAACTTGAGGAGGTGGAAACTGCTGTTCTAGGAGTGAACAGTAAATATGATGACACAGTCACCAGCGTTTCCTCTGCCTCACCGAAAGGCCCAGTGAACGGGAGTGCAGAGCCCAGAAGCAAGCGGACCATTCGCAGGCCTGCTTACTGGTTGGAAATGAGAGGAATGAAAAACAGCGTTAACAAATCTTCAGAAAAAAAAGGTATTTATCACTGTTGGTCCAAGGCAAAACTGGTTTTCTCTCTGGTTCTTTTGTGAGAGATTAGTTTGCTCCTGAAAGACATGCTGCAACTCAACCACAAATTACAGGCTTGCTAGTGCTGCTCATGTATAGAAGAAATGAACTTCCACCACTGCACGAATACAGGTACAGTTCTCTGACATTACGCAGTTCCTTTTGGGTGACTTGTCTATTAAAATAATCATTCTGTGGCTGAACTCGGTTCTATCTGTAGAAGAGATATGTGTAAGAGTTACACCAATCATATCAGAAATAAGCTTCAAGAGCTTTAAAAATAGAACCATCAACACTAAAGATGTGGCAGAGGGGACCATTCAGCAGTATTTGGGATTAGACACAGCTCTTGTGGTTGGTAGATTATTAAGATTCTTTAAGGATGTCTTCATTTTGTCACATTTGTCAGTTATAATTTTCTGATTTGGAATGGTTTGGGTCTTAGGTTGTTGTAGGAACATTCAGATTTCCTGGCCTAGGAGCTGTTATCCAAACTTCTTGTGTGGCAGAGAGTCAAAACTTCAGTCTTCTTTAATGCATCTTCTTGCCTCTAAGTCAGGATCCGTATTCTGTTCTGTTGTGGGGAGAGGCAAATTCAGTAGCTTGAGAGAAGCGAGATTGCTGTAGCTCCACACCCCCAGGTCCAGTCAGTAGCAAGACTAATTATTCCTGTAGGAACAAACACAGACATACAATATATGCACACAGGAGCCACGCAGATCGGCATTCACACAAACAGCACCAACAGCCTCCGTCCTTAAATACTCAATCTGCTCAGTACCTGACCTTTGGATCCCAGTCTCCTCAGTTGCTGATCCATGGATGTACTGGCCCCTGAGGCCCACAAAGCCGTGCCAGTGGCAGGTGAAGACCTCCTTACAGACAGGCTCATACTCACAGACCCTGCTTGGTGTCAGACATGACAAGATTTGTTTACTGACCAGCCACCTATTTACAAGCAGATGTTCTTTGCTATCGTCTTACACCTCTGTTTTCCCACCCTTGATCAACCCCAAATTGGGTAATTCTCTCCCTTTCCGTCCCTTTGATACCACTCCTAAACATCCCGGTCTTGTGTAATCCCGAATTGATCTCCACTCAGATCCCAGGTGCTACGTAACCCTAGGCAGTAACACCACGCTCTCCCTTCTCACTGTTCCCCCCTCCCCCCTTCCAAAGGGTGCTTCAGAGAGGGGCTCCCACTGACTTATCCTTGTGGGTCTCCTGGGACAGACCCGGGAGGAAGCTGTCTGTTTCTTCAAATCTATAATTGGTGTTCCCTGCCTACCATTGTGCTTCTGTGCTCATCTGTATTCATGAAGATAAGACTTTGATAGGCTTGGAAATATTCAGGGCAGGCATGATATTATTTGGGTTTCTCTGTGCTCCTTTTTGTGTGAGTGCAGGCGAGGTTTTTATGACGTAACCTAGCACCTTCTGTCTCTTTTCCTGAGGATTATTTTTCCAGGCCATGCTGTGGCACTGTTTCTTCCATACCTGCTGTACCAGAGAATTGGGTGCCTAAATGTTGCTGAGTTAGAAGACTGTGTCCAGTTCACTGGTGTCAGGTGCCTCACAAGAACTACTTTTTTTTTGACTAAGTATTGAATACGAGGATAAGATGACGCAGCAGTAGATTCAGAGCTGTTATCCAGGCTGAATACTGAGACTGAAGCATATCTGTTCTTACTTATCAGGAGAAGCACTCTTGAAAGGGAAGAGGAAATCTGAGCAAAGGGAAGGCAAAGATGTTAAAGACTCTCCCAAGAAGAAGCAGAAGATTTCAGGTAATACAAATAACTCGTAATTCCTAATTACTAGCCTCCAGGTACTTCACACTTCTCTTCCCAAATGACATCTTCTGGAGTCTTCAAACGTTATTTCTGATTCTGAAATTTCTGTTTTGTTCTAGGAGACCATTGACTAGTGTCTGCTTATCAGTGGGAGGTGATCTAATTTCAGTCTGTCTTAGAAGTCCAACAAAGGGAGGGAGAAAGGGAATTATGGGAAGTATAGGCCAATCTGCATCATTTCAGTTTTCCAAAAGATTATAGACTAAATAATCAGACACATTGCTTGTAAACATCTGGAGATTGAGTAGCTGATAACAGCAAAATGGGTTTGTTAAGAAGAAATCAAACCCAAACGCTTTTTTTTTTTGCCACAAAGACCGAGGGAAGAAATGTTTGACATCATAGGTCTTTCATTCCTTCAAAAGGTTTGTCAGTCAGTGGATAGGTGCAAAAGAAGGTGTACAAGTGGTGAAAGTAGGAGCAGGTGACACAGAAGTGTACATTTGCTGTCCAGTCTTGGAAGGATGAGGTTAGGAAAGCCAAGGCCAGCCTGGAGTTGAATCTGGCAAGGGATGTGAACAGCAACAAGAAAGGATTCTACAAGTACATGAACAGCAAAGGGAAGACCAGGGAAGGTGTGAGTCCACTGCTCATCAGAGCAGGGGAGCCGGTGACAAATGACACAGAAAAGGCTGAGGTACTCAATGTTTTCTGTGCCTCAATCTTTATCAGTTAAAGGAATCCTTCAGGAATCCCAGGAGCCTGAGACCAGACAGAGGGAAAGTCTGGAACAAGGAAGCCCTACACTCAGTGAAAGAGGACAAGGTTAGAGCACTTAAACAAACTGGATTTACCAAATCATTTGCCAGTAGTCTTGGTTAAGTGGGAAGGTCTGAGAGGACAGGAGGTTAGCCTGTGTGACACCCATCTGCATAAAGGGTCAGAAGGAGGATCCAGGAAACTACAGACCTGTTGCTCTGGCCTTAGTACCAGGGAAGGTCATGAAGCAGATTATCTTGGGTACTGTCATGTGGCATCTACAGGACAACATGGTGATCAGGTTCAGGCAGAATGAGTTTAGGAATGGCAGGTACTGCTTGACTAACCTGATGTCCTTCTATGACAAGGTGATGCACTTAACAGATGAGAGAAAGGCTGTGGATGTTATTTACCTGGACTTTAGTAAAGCCTTCTGACACCATTTCCCACATCATTCTTCTGGAGAAACTGGATGCTCATGGCTTGGACAGGTGCATTCTTTGCTGGGTAGAAAATTGGCGGGATGGCTGGGCCTAGGGAGTCGTGGGGAATGGAGTGACATCCACCTGGGGCCGGTCACCAGTCGTCTTCCACAGGGCCCAGTATTGGGCGAGTCCAGTTTAATACCTTTATTGATGATCTAGATGAGGGGATTGAGCACACCTTCAGTAAGTTCACAGATGACACCAAGTGGGGTGGGATGTGGATCTGCTGGAGAGCAGGAAGGCTCTGCAGAGGAAACAGGACAGGCTGGAATGATGGGCCAAGGCCAATAGTGTGAGGGTCAAAAGGCCAAGTGCCAGGTCTTGCCCTTGGGTCACCATAACCCCATTAAGTGCTCCAGGCCGGGGCAGAGGACCTGGAAAAAGCCCTGGGGGTGTTGGTCAAGAGTGGCTTAACACAAGCCCAGCTGTGCCCAGGTGGGCAAGAGGCCAGCCAGTGGCCCCTGGGCTGTGCCAGCCCTGGGGTGGCAGCAGGGCCAGGGCAGTGCCCGTCCCCTGTGCTGGCACTGCTGGGGCACCTCCAGTGCTGGGGACAGCTCTGGGCCTCTCCTGACAAGAGAGACCTGGAGGGGCTGGAGGAGTTCTCTTCCAGGGAAGGGAACTGAGCTGGGGAAGGGGCTGGAGCAGCTGAGGGAGCTGGGAGAGAAGCTCAGCCTGGAGAAAAGGAGGCTCCAGGGGGACCTTCTGGCTCTGCACAACTCGCTGACAGGATGGTGGAGCCAGGTGGTCGATGGAGAAACAAGGAACGCCTTGTGGGTGGTCGATGGAGAAACTGCTGCTTATTCCAGGGGGTGCCCGTCTCGAGGGGACCCCCGGCGGTGCTTCTTTGGCACCTCGCAGGCAGCTCTCTCACCCGTGCGATAGAACACACGCAGCCACTCTCACACTGAGCCGGCCGGGCCCAGGCGATGCCAGAGACAAATGAGAAAGAGGCGGCCCCCCGTATGAGGCACCGAGGGTTTATTTGACCCCGATGATGTTCAAGACGAGAAGGGGTCCACTTCCATTCTACACACAGGTATCAAGGGTACAGGAGGGAGGCAGGGCGTACAGGAACAACCAGTGGGAATACAGAGGGGGCCGGGTCACATCCTATTCAGGGATACCAGGGGGCGTCTGGCTGCTGGCCAGTCACACAGACCCGATCTCCCTAGGGTGACATGATCAATGGACGAGGCTTGTCCCACTGGGAATAGAGGTACATCCTTAAGCTTTGAAGCTTGTCCACCAGCGGCTTCTGTTTATATCTGGGCTTTTAGGCCCCGCAGCCTCGGCTGCTGCTGGTGCAGGCGATGCAGCAAGGTGGGGGTCAGGCTCTGCTTCCATGGAACAAGTGACAGGACCAGGGGAAATGGCCTCAAGTTACACCAGGTTTAGATGTGATACTGGGAAACAGTTGGACTTGATGGTCTTCGAGGGCTTTTCCAACCTAAACAATTTATGATTCTAAGTCCTGTGAGGCCTGATGGGTTGCACTGAGTGCTGAGAGCTGGCTGATGTCATTGTGAGGCCACTCTTGATTATCTTTGAAAGGTCATGGTGACTGGCAGAGGTTCCTGGAGGCTGGAAGAGAGAAAATATCACTCGTATCTTCAAGGACAGAAAGAACGAAGATCTGGGGAACTACAGGCCAGTCAACCTCACCTCAGTCCCTGGGAAGCTGATGGAGAGAATCCTCCTGGAAAGCATTTCCAAACACATGAAGGACAAGATGGGGATTTGGAGTAGCAGCATGGATTCATGCAGGGCAAATCATGCTTAAATCAACCCGATAGCCTTCTACAATGAGGTCACTAGCTTGGTGAAATAGGAGTATAGAAAGATGGTTCACGTTCTGTCCCTATATTCAATTCTAACTATTGTTTATGTCACCAAGGACTCGGAAGTATGTAGACAGCACAAAGCTGAAACTGACAGCAAGTGTATTGGAGAAAAGGCTAAAAGCAAAAGTGGTCTTGACAATAGAGAAACAATTTAAAAATAGAACAGGGAAAAGTGTAAAATTAAAGATTATATAGTTTGGGAAGAAATACTGTCATAGCTGAAAAACAAAGAACAACCTCCCAGGAGTCAGTGCTTCAGAAGAGGATTCAAGATCTGTAACAGATCAAAAGCTAATTAGGGACCAGCAGCGTCATAGTTGTTTTTAAGAAGGCAGATGTTAGACTGAGAGCTTTGAGCAGGAATGTAGACTTTGTGAAGTAATTAGACATGTGAAGTAATTCTTTTGCTCTAATGCAGGGTCACCCATGGAGTGCTGTTTCCAGGAGTAGGCACTGCAGTTCAGGAAATGTATGGGCCAGCTGAAGAGGACAGGGAGATAAGAGCAAACAGCTTTACCCATACTGAAACAATAAGAGTTTTTTAGTCTAAAGAAGACAGGAATGAGTAGAGAAATGAGACTCTCCATTTTGGTTGTGATCAGATGGACTCAGCCAAACTGCACAGAGGATGTTTCAGTGTGAAGAGTTCCCATCGCCTGAGCTTTGTGTATGAACAACCATAGAGCTTACAAATATTTGGATGGGACTAATGCCTGCCACTATAAATAGCTTTTGAAAGGGAGTAGAATACATAATCTTGACATTGCTTTAGAAAAAAAAACATTGAACATTTCTGAAAAATGTTGAGACAGCAGACTAAATAACAGCCTTCCAGCAAAAAAATCTGCTTTTTATTGTAACAAAGCTAGCAGAACTGAGTCTTCTGGCTTGTCTTGTTTGTGTTATAACAGGGAAAAAACAGCAAGCTGGAACAAAACAAAACTCCAGAACGAAAGGCCACTGTGTTCAGAAAGAGCCAGAAACCTATGACACAGGTAAGAAGAGGCAGTAGCTAAGAGTTGTTTATGAAGCAGATAAAAGATAAATGTGATTCTAGGATTTGAGTCTGAGCAACAGGTGTGCTTCTGGTGTTTCCACTCAGTAGTTCACTGCTGACAAGGAAGAGCTGGCTGCTGTCTTGGCACTGTGTCAGTACTGCAGAGCAGGACTGAAAGGACTGCACATTGCCTGAGTGTAGTTCCACATGCTCTTGCCATTGCATAATGTAGTAGTGAAGGGGGAATCACTTTTTGAACTGAACAAAAGCCTGTTAAAATAGTTGCATTATTAAACTCATAAAAATATTTATAGTTTTTACTCTGCAGAATACGTTTGCAGGAAAAACTCTCTAGACGTTGCTGCCAGATCATGTTTTCTGGGAACCAGAGACCCAAGCAGTCTGTCCTAGAAAAATAAAATTACCCTTGATTCAGTGAGTGGAATGACTTGGTATTTGTAGATCACAGCACTCATTAAATGCCCCAGTTTTCAGCCAAGTGCTGTTTGAGTCACAAACTTTTCCCCCAGCCTCCTGGAGAAGGACAGCCTGGGCCTGTTATTATTGGGAAAAGAGGAAAGGCTTTGGGTCTTGTTATGGTAAGAATTCTGGCAGATGGCTGCTAAACCACTTTCTTCCCAGAAACCATTTCAGTAATTTATAATCCTTGTGGATTATGCCAAACTTTTGCTTGGGAATTCACAAAGAGGCCAGAAACTGGAAACCATACCACACAGGGTGCTTTTCCCTGGCTGTTGAGTAACTTGACCTGGTGGTCTTTGACTGCTTTTGCTATGAAAACATTTTTGCCAAAAGGAAAGTTTACTCAGCATGCTAAAGTAATTGTGCAACAGAAATGAACAAAGGAAAAACGTCCACTGGTCAAGTAGAAGAACACTCCTTACCAAGGGAATGGTAGATTAAAGAGTGTTTGTAAAATGCTCTTTGAAAAGGAGTGATGTGTGCCTTGTGACATTACATACCTAAAGCTTTAAATGAGCTACATGTATTGAAGTCCAGCTGGACACAAGTTTGGTAGCATGTGACCTGTTTCTTTCTAGGGTTCACTGTGCACATCAAAAGAGAAAAAGAAAAAAGATCTTCTGTTAGCACTTGTATTCTAAACATTGTGTTTTGACAGGTAGTATGGAAGAGCAGTGGTCTTTAGAGATTCAGGACAAAGGCCGAGTTACCTGTCCAACATGCCGGGCTGTGGTGAGAAAGACTGTAGAAGGACTGAAGAAACATATGGTAAATTGCAGGAAGGTAAGAACACAAGAGATGAGCAATGGTTTCTCTACTTATCTTCAGCTTACTGACAGAAATGCCTGCCTGTTTTGTGTTCTATTTAAAACCAGTTTAATCTCATCATCATGTCCCTAAGCAAGAGTCCTTTATACATCTGTAAGAATAGTGCTTGGTGCTTCTTGCCCAGCCTTTTGCTGGAGGTTTAGGGTAGTGAACAAAGGTGCAGTTATTTCATTGTTTCACTAAATTTTAGACTCCATAAAATCTGTTCTTAGAAGACAGTTCTCAGGCCCAAATAAATTGTTCTGCTCTCCTGCTCCTTTCCCCCAAAGAGTTTTCCACTGCTTTGGTTAATTTACAGTTAAATGCACCATGTCCTTGTTTATTTCTAGGAAATGTTCACATGTCATCACTGCGGGAAGCAGCTGAAGTCTTTAGCAGGGATGAAATACCATGTCATGGCAGACCATAACAATCAGGTAACACAACTGCTGTGCATCTAAAACGCCTACAAGCAGAACAGGCTTTGGTCTTTTCCTGGTACACACAGCACATGGAGTGTTTTTTTCAAGCATTGTGGCTAACTATTATTTTTCCAGTGAGACTTGACATCTGAAAAACAGTAGAATGTTACCAGAGATGGTAGGCATGCAACATCATAGAAAGAGGGATGAATTTCTGTTTAGGCTGGTAATAAGTAACACATAAAAGGCATTCCCAATCAGAAGGAAAAAGACTAGGCTGCAATTTTCAGTCCTTTGTAGAAAGCAGGAGGTTTTTCTACATCCAGAACAGACTGAATTTGAGGTAAAAAAGCAGAAGCAGCAATTAGTTCTTGTCTCTCTTTACTGTAAAAATACTAATGCTGCAATCTGCTTTTCCTCTTTGCTCCTACTTTAAAGAAGACAATGTTTCCTGTTGTAGTTGTGAAGAATTAGAACTTTCGAAAAGGTCATTTGGAAGTTTGGGTAAAGTTCAGATAATTCACTCCGAATTTTTTTTGCACAATTCCCAGTACTGCAGTTTCTGAACCTATAACTGTATTAGTAAAGGATGCAGGTCAAGGATCGTGTTCTGGCCCTGAGGATGAGGTCTGTCACTGAGTTCTAACTTTTTACTCAAGGTGTAATATTAGGTAATGTAGGAAATAATATACAATAACCATCAGAGAGAGAATAAGGAACTTGAGCTGTAGTTTAGCACAGATGAATAACTTACAAGCAGTCTGCTTCACTTTAGTCAGGCTAAGTGGAAACAGTAGAACCAGTAAATGTTTAAGATGCATAATTTTCTGTCAGTTTACCCCTTTTAAAGATAATTCCTCTCTCTTCGGTTTAACCCCAGCCAGCAGCCAAGCCGCATGCAGCCCCTCGCTCTCTTCCCCGCCTGCGGGATGGGGGAGAGAATCAAAGAGTAAAAGTGAGAAAACTCATAGGGTGGGATAAAGACAGTTCAATAGGTAAAACAAAAGCCACGCACACAAGCGAAACAAAACAAGGAATTCATTCACCACTTTGGCAGGAAGGTCCAGGCACCTCCAGTACCACAGGGCTCCATCACGCATAATAGTGGCTTGGGACAACAAACGCCATCGCTTCGAACATCTACCCCTTTCCTCCTTCTTCCCCCAGCTTTCTATGCTGAGCATGATACCGTATGGTCGGGAATATCCTTGTGATCAGTTGGGGTCGGCTGTCCCAGATATGTCCCCTCCCAACTGCTTGTGCACCCCCAGCCCACTCGCTGGCGGAGCAGTACGGGAAAAGCCCTTAGCACTGTGCAAGGGCTGCTCAGCAGTAGCAAAACCGTCTCTACGCTATCAACCCAGTTCTCAGCACAGATCCAAAACACAGTCCCATACCAATTGTCACCCCAGCCAAAACCAGCACAGATACAGACAGTGATCATTATAGTAAACACGCGTCTGTAAAATCATAAGCTGCAGAGATTTCATTATTTTAGAAGCTTTCCTGCCCCAGGGTCTTGAGTAGTGAATTCCCTGTGAGAAGAACTGTAAATGCTGAGCATCCTGTGTTTTTCATTCATCTTTCTGCTATGCTTTAGCCAGTTGTGAAGGAGGGAGAAGAATTGGATGAGCAGCTTGAGCGAGACCGCCTTCGGAAGGTTTTGAAGCGTATGGGAAAACTGAAGTGTACAAGGGAGGTAAGCTGCATTGTGCAAAGTGTGGATTAAACAGCAGTGGATGCATAAACATAAAACGTGAGAGTGCTGTTGAGTATGCTCTAGTGCTGGCCAAAGCAAGATTTGTTTCAAGATCCCAGCTATGCTTTTAAGCCAGAGTAGCTTAGAATCATAGAATAGTTAGGGTTAAAAGAGACCTTTAATAGTGATTTCAATGCCAATTCTTTCTTGCAGATTTTGTCTGTCTGAATAGACTAACATTAAAGTTTTCTACCTGCCTGTCTCTGCTCTGTCAGGAAAAGTGATAGTATTTTGGTCAGCAAACTGTGGATCCTGTTCACGCTGGTTGTGTAATCCCTTGAAGAACGGTTTTCTTCCATGTATTTTTCTTCTGTATTGACAGGGCTGCACAGGCAGCTTCACCAGCATAATGGGATACCTATATCATGTTAAAAAATGTGGAAAGGCTGCTTCCGAGCTGGAGAAAATGGCTATGAAGTGCCATCACTGTGGAAAAGCATACAGATCAAAGGCAGGACTTGTCTACCACCTCCGATCTAAGCACGGGCCGGTGAGTGCACCCTGCAGTGTGTATCAGGGGACTGTGGTGGGACTTCAGCCACTCAGACTTGAGACACGTGTAGGCTTTTTTCCGATACTTTGTTGGGTAATTACAGATCACAAATCTATGCATTTTCCTGCCCCTGGCTTATTTTGTCCTTGCTAGTTTCCTTGTAGCAGCAGCTGTTGCTTGTCTGTGACTAGGATGAAGTTTTTAATAGTAAATCAGCATGGCAGCAGCAAATGACCTGACTTTTGCTCTATGAAAGAGTGATGCTAACATAAATCGTGAGGTGCTTTCCTTTGCTCTTAAAAGACTCACCATTGGAGCAGAACAGGCAGTGCTATGCTTGTTGCCCATGAGGGTTTTACGGTGAATGATGGAATACCTTTCAAGACTAGCAACTGCATGAAACTCTCTGCTTGAGCCTCACTGCTGTGACCCCTGTGAGCAGATCTGGGGATCTGTCTGACTAGTGGGATTCACTTCTGTCCTATGTCCGTGACAGTGGACAGTGCTGCTGCAGCATATTTATGAGGGATTCGACAAAACTTTTATTCCCAGTATTTAGTGCAACTGAAATAGGAAGTAGTGAAGGAGGTTCACTTTTTTGGGCCTTCATTGCAGGTCACTTTCCTCCATGAGGAGAGGAGAACAGAGAACCTGAAAGAAATGAAACGGGAGCAAAACAACACAGGCAGAGTTCAGAGGAGATCTGCAAAGGTGGCAATCTACTATCTCCATGAGCTGGCAGGAGAAGAGCTGGCCAAAGAGTGGCCCAAAAGAAAAGTTCTGCAGGACTTGATTCCAGATGACCGGAAGGTACAAGGCCTTAAAAATGCTTTACAGGGTTCAAGTTTAGACCTCCACATTTGATGAGTCTTGTACTGGCTCCCACCCCAGGTTTGTGGCACATGGAAAGCAGTATATTGCGTGGGGGTCGGGTTCTACTCTCTCTCGTCTTAGATTACAGTATTTCTGCAGCAGCAATTGCTGTGGTGCAAGTGTTCTGTTCAGGCAAGCTACAATGACTGTAAAGTCCTATTGCTGGAATTCTCAGTGAGCACAAGGAACGTGGGCAGTTATGGGCATGATGTTGCTCACAGGTGATAGGCTCAAGATCACTCGTGCCATGCTGTAAGGCCCCAGCAATCCTTCCAGTCTCTCATAAATGCTGTGGTATTTCACAGCGTTTTAGACTTCAGAGTTTCCAGTCACGTCCTTTAGGCTGTGAGTGAAACCCAAGGGAAAACGATGCTTTATGATTTCACTGGGTAAGTACATTTAGAGGAATTGTTGTAGTCAAGGCAATGGGAGGTTTCAGATTCTGATATTGTGGGGGTTTTCCAGATTCAGTTTTGTTTCTAGAGAGTTGGTGAGACAGGAAAACACTGATTATTGGGAGTTTGCCTGTTAGAGTAGGAGAAGAGATAGCACTTCTGTCTCAGCCTGGAAGAGGAAGAGACTTACTTGGCATTCTGCGTAGCCAGCATTACTTCCAGCTCTCAATTCCATTTTTGTCTCAGCTGAAATACACTCGTCCTGGACTGCCCACGTTTAGTCAAGATGTGCTGTGCAAATGGAAAACAGAGATAAAGATGTACCGAAGAGTCCACTGCCCAAATCAGGTAATCCTTAACTGTTTCTGAAGCCCCAGAGGGGACAGATTTCAGGTCTGTATGAGCCATCAGCTTCCCACAGCCTTGAAACTGCAGTTGGTCTCTCTGTGGGAGACAAATCCTGCTCCACCTCAATGTGGTTGTTTAGTGTAATCAAGACCCTGATTAGTCTTGGGGATGTCTGGGGATGTTCCTTTTGTCCTTTGCATCAAAATGCTCTGGGGATGATCCTTTTGGGAATGTGTGTGAACACTTGAGAGCCAGTAACTTGGTGTCAGGCTGGTAGTTTTCTCATCCAGGTGGGCAGTTGGTCCATTTGGAGGTTGGAATAGTGGAAAAATGACAGGCCTCTGCCTTTCTATTTAAATCTAATCATAGAAGGAAGGAGTAGAGGTGGAAATACAGGAGTAAAGAGACTTTGTCTGGCACAGCACTTAAGTTTTCTTCATTGCACTAGACCAGCTTTAAGCCCGGTTCAACCTGGCCTTGAGCATTTCCAGGGATGGGGCAGCCACAGCTTCTCTGGGCAACCTCTGCCAGGGCCTCACCACTCTGACAGGGAAGAATTCCTTCCCAGTATCCCATCTCGTCCTGCCCTCTGGCAGTGGGAAGCCATTCTCCCTTGTCCTGTCATTCCAGGTCCTTGTCCAAAGTCCCTCTCCAGCTCTCTTGGACTCCTTTAGGCACTGGAAAGCGTAGTTTTTTACAATACCTTACAGCAATCACCAGTCAGATCCAGTGAGAACAAACAGCCCCATAGGTGGAGGTGGTGGTGGACATCTCCATATGATGCATGCTGTCAGAGAGCCAAGGGTCAGTGGCAGCTGCCCTTTGGGTTTGGTGTGTGGATGATGCCTTCCCCCTGCCCTACCCTACCCCACCCCCAGCACTCTCTCCCCAGTATTGAGGCCAGCATCATTTTCAAGTATCAGAATTGCAGCACTATGTTGTATGTGGAGCTGTTTCCAGAGAGCAGCCGTCCTGTGTCACCAGCCAGTAACCCAGCAGCATGTCTTGCTCCTGCCTCCTGTTCCAGGACCTGGCTGAGGGCTGAGCACAATGTGGTACCCCAAGACTGACACCTGAAGCTCCCCATGGGACAGGCCTCTAAACCTGCCCTTTAACTGAGACCAGGGATGTTGGATGTTGTACTCCTGCTCTGCGCCACTAGAGACATGAGCAGTGCAGGAGGGAGAAGTGTCTTGTACCTGCCCCCGTGTGCTCTGTTTGAAATTTTTCTCCGTTGCACTTCAGGCAGAAAGCAAACTATCATTTTAGTCAGGCTGTTGATAGAGCATGAGTGTAACTGTCGCAGCAGTCTCTTTATTATGTCCAAGAGTGCTCAGAAACTGGAAATATAAATGCTAAGCTTAATGAAGACTTAACTCTTCTAATGGTCTTTTTATCAGAAGCTTTCTGGCTTTGGAGGATTGGTATCTGCCTCCCTCTACCTCTCTTTTGTCTTTTGTGCTTTTAGGATTGCCCTCCAGTCATAGTAATGCTTTATTGTCCAGGAAGAAGTGATTTCTCGGTAGCATGTTGTTCACATGCCTTTTTTTTTTTTTTTTCTACTGTTTCAGGGTTGTGAATCTGTGTATGGCAGTGTCTCAGGACTCAAGTCTCACCTTGGCACATGCACCTTGGTTGGTAGCCTTCCTTTTAATAGTCCTACTGTCCCTTTCCCTCTGATAACCCTTTGTTCAAGCTCTTGTCCTGCCATCTGCTCATCTGAGATCCTCACAAGTTCATGGATTCATAGAATGGTTTGGGTTGGAGGGGATCTTAAAGATCATCTAATTCCAACCCCCAATTTAGGTGCTCCCCTATGTGCCAAGGAGGTTGCCATTGCAAACAGTACTTGAGACCAGGAGGAAGCACCTTAGTGGCATTCCTTTTAATGACAGCAGTTCTGGCTGTAGATTCACAGCTACAAGAGCAGTTTTTCCAGGTGCACTGCTGGAGACCTTATGGCATCTCAGAGAGCAGTCCTATGCTTTGTGGGCACAACTGCTCACTCGCGTCGGTGCTCCTGTAGCTAAAGCTGTCTGGTATGGATGAGAGTTTCTAGTTTTTATTGCTGGGTTCTATCTGAGCGAGATTCAAATGAAATATATAGGTTTATCAGCCTCCTGGTCCAGCAACTCTTGATGGATTTCTTGTTTGTTTGTTTTGATGCCAGGGAGACTTTGTGGCTGGTAAATACAAGTGTCTCCTGTGTGAGAAGGAGTTCATTTCAGAGAGTGGGGTCAAGTATCACATCAACTCTGTGCACGCTGAGGTAAGGCAGGCAGAGTGCAACCTCAAACCCCAGGCTGTTGGAGGTGGGGAGAGTGTCTTAAGAAGAAAATGCTGGATGTGTGCCATGTTTTACTTTTTCCTTGCTCACTGTTGGGAACAGGATCCTTAAACTTAGCTGGTCTTACGTGTTAGTATGGGGAGCAGGTGTTGTGCTGTGTCACGTGCCTTGTCCCAAGCTGGTGCCGCTCTGTTCAGCTCTGCAGCATTTCCTGTGTCTTTACCTAGGCAAATGTCAGATCAAATCTGAATCCTCTGAGACAGAGTGACACCTGAGGAGACACATCAAAGAACAGGGTGTTGTTAGGCAGTTGCCTTTCCCGATGTCACATTTCAGGGAAACCTTGTCCCACAAGGTACCTATATTGTAAGCCCTGACAGGCTTTACTTGGTATTTCCACCACCATCAGTACCAACCTGTTGCCTTCTAAACCTGCAGGACTGGTTTGATGTGAATACCACAACCACCAAAAGCTTTGAGAAGCTAATGAAAATTCGCCAAAGGGAAGAGCAGAGGAAGCAACGGAAGAAACGTCCTTTGACCAGGGGCAAAAAGAAGAGAGCTGGCACCCTGGCTGCCAAGAAGCTCCCCGCTGTTGGAGTTGAAAAAATGAGGAGAAGTAAGAGAGGTTGTCCACAGCGAGTGGACAATGAGAGTGCGAGCAGTGAGGACGGGGCACCCCAAGTTGCACAGAGAGCTGAAGTTCCAAAAACCAGCCGCAAGCGAGGCCGAAGTAAATCCCTAGAAGATGAGAAGGAGTAATTCTAAAGCTTTTCAGTTACAAGCCCCACTTCTGTCAGGCTCATAACCCACAGCACTAATATAAGCAACTGAATGTCTTTGGGACTGTGACTCAATTCTGCGGGTGACTTTGATAGTGAAACTTCTGCATCTGGTCATTTGTGAGGAATACAAACCAAAGCTGTGGTGCAGAGGCTGCTTCTCCTGGTGTAGTTCCCTTGGACAGTGGCACTAACAGTGTACCCAGTGTGATTCCTGCTCTGGTTGCAGTCTCGGTTTGGTCATACTAGTTGCTTGTTTAGTTGTTTCCAGTACAGCAAGTGTCTCTTTTGTCATCTTCCTCTGACGGGTGAGATCAGGGTTCTTTTTTACAGTTCTTCTCATAAGGGACTGACTAGCACAATGTTTAGGTCTCTTCAAGGGGGAAATCCTTCCTTGTACAGAATGCACACAAACTAAACATGAAAACAGTGCTGTGCAGAATGCAAAGACTCTGGCTTGCCCTGTCACTCTCCTGTCTGTTGTCAGCAAGGCTGCCACAAAAGAGACCTTCTCAGTGTTTGCTGTAGCCTGTTGCACAAGGCGCTATTTCATACACCGGTGTTTAGGCTCAGCACCAGACAGCAGCGTGTCTACTTGGAAGGGATGGAAGGTCATCATTACCCTTGTCAGGAACCCACTGTTCCCCTGGCATCTGTCTCCTGTAATGCTGGACGTTAAAGATATGTAGAAAGTCTTCCAGTGCTGCAAGGACTGAATGCTCTCAAGCCCTTCGGAGATTCGCTGGCCTTTCAGAGCCCCCAGTAACTAATGTACTGAGACGGCCTTTGTGTGCCCTCTGAAGCCCACTTGTTTCATACTCGCCTGGGAAACATACTGCAAGACAGTGCATACGTACATGAGCAGCCTGCTAGTGCTGGGACCAGGTTGCATGAAGCTGCCTTGCTAGTGTGTGGTTCTTTGTCATGCCAGTGCTCCCAGAGTGTCATTTTCCCTGCTCAGCAGATACCACCTTCATTGTCTTACATGACCTGTTTTTTTCAGCATCACCTCTCTGTGCAGATGAGGTATATTAGCAGTGGCTTCCCTGTGTAGAAAAGGTTAAAAGAAGAGGGGTCATTATTTTAAGTCATGTGTTGGCATTGTTTCTGAATCATAAGGAATAATATCTTCCTGTGCTCCATAAATCATAGAACGTTAAGGGATTGGAATGGGCCTTAAAGATCATTTAGTCTCACCCCCCCACTGCCACAAGCGGGGACATGTCCCACTAGACCAGGTTGCTCAAGGCCTTATCCAACCTGGCTTTGAACACTGCCAGGGCTGGAGCATCCACAGCCTCTCTGGGCAACCTGTTCCAGTGTCTAAATGCAGCAGATGTCATAGAAGCTAGCAGCAAGCAGCAGCACAGGCAGACCTATTTTTCAAAGAATGGGTTCTCCAGAATCCCTGTTATCCAAAGACCCACTGTACCAGAAAATTGAAAATTTGCACTGTCTGACAAAGTTGCTGGTGCTGAAATTCACAGGGAAGCCATTGCAGTGTCTGGGGAACAGGCAGGTTTATACATGTGTGTTAGTACCAGCATGATCCCATTGTTCTTGACAAGGAGGAGTACTGTAGGGCCAAGGTGGTCTCAAGAACTGGCTTTGGAACCAGGTGCTACTGCATTTGCAAGTGCTGTGCTGAGAGCAGACGTGTGGACTGTGCAGGGTGTGTAAAGTCTGCAGTGAGATGGGCAAGATCAAAAGACAACAAAATAAAATGTCACCAGTGCGAGAATGCGGTTTCTTGTCTGTTTGGTTTGTGTTCTTGCACTTGTTCTTGTTCTTCCCTCCTCGCACAGCACACCCCAGCCTGCCTGCAGGGTTGTCCTGCATGCTCTGGTGCTGTTCAGTTGTCTTCACGGTTTCTCCTCAGAGCTCCACAGCACTGTACTTGGAGCAAACGTTCACTACCTTCCCACTCAGTACAATAAACCTAGGAATTAAAGAAGGTTTTTCATAGTGGTTTTCAGTCTAGAGTCTTGCTTCCTGTAATTTATGAGTTCCTAACTAGACCTGCTCTCTAGACATGGATACTTCGTGACCACTTCTTGGGTTTTGTAGTTACTTCAGTAACGTACTCCTCCACCTAACATGGCATGTGGAGAAAAAGCATTCTACAACAATCCATCCCTGTCCATCAGCATTACAGCAGATTGTTTGCTGGATTGGCTCCAGGTGGTATGAGGTGGTGGCACTGCTGCCAGTCCGCTGCTTGTGAGGAGAGAGATCTGTCCCGGAGCTCCTGCATCCTGCTGTAGCGGGGCTAAGGCAGCCATGCTCTTCTGCTCTGAGGGAAGGAATTCAGCAGAGAGGAAGAATCGCCTCCCTCACCTGCTGTGCACACTGCTGGAGATGCAGCCCCTGGTACTGGTGGTTTCTGGGCTGCCAGTGCACATGGCCAGGTTGTGTCCAATTTTGTTACCCCTTGTCCACCAGGCTGCTCTCCATCCTTGGATTCCCCAGATTCTTCTGGATGACGTCCCTCTCCTCCAGCAAATCAATTGCACCAAGCAGCTTGGATGAAGACATTACATAGCGTGGGCAACAGGCCCTGGAGGAACACTGTCCACTGCCCCAGCGAACTGGTTCTTGCTGTTCTCAATTCTACTTGAGCAAGTACATATTTAGAAAGAGACCCAGTTTTGAAGGAATCAGAAGTGATAAAAGAGACCAGCTAGTCACTCAATACTTGTTGCAGTGATTCATTGTACTGAAAATGCTGTGTCTTCTCATTGGAACTTGTTTTAATTTCAGCCTCTGTATCCCCTACTGCTGAGTCCTGGTAACTGAAATAGCTTTATGGTATCAGAAATTTCTTCCTGCATATTTGTAGTCATAATTAACTCCATACATAATTTGCTGTATGAGCTAAACAGGCTTGCTAGTCTCAGTCAAAACAGGCTTTTCTCTTTTTTTTCTGTTGTGCATTGTTATTTCCTGACATGTTATATATTGATTGGTGCATTTCTCACTTTTTAAGTCCAGAGAGATGAACCAGGAACCAGCTGCAGTATTCTGTAACAGTCTGGTTTATGTAAGATACAATGATAACCTTGCTCTGCTCTCACCTACCTCTTTTTGTCCTCAACTCCCTCACTACACTGTTGATATTCACTTTCACCCTCTTAAGCACATTTTTCAGTTGTTCTGTAAATGCCTCTGAGGACTCATTTCTTTTGTTTCTAGAAATTCAACAGGGTTTAAGGCCAGACAGCACATGATGAACACAGTCTGAAACATTGTGGTGTATTTCACAGAACTACTCTAGCAGAGACCTTCATAACTATGTTTTCTAAAGTAACTTTTCCAGAAAGCTTGGTTACATAATCAATTTTTCATAGCTTTAATTTGTCATCAGTTTTTTTAATCTGCAGATTTTCTTTGCAATTGTTATATAATTTCATTAACATTCTTGATAAAGATATCAAATAGCTGCAGACTCTGGGATTCTCTAGGACAAATCCTTATTTACAATTACTTAACATCAAGCATTTAATGTATTCCACTGATGCTTGTTTAACATGTGGGGCCAAGAACAACGCCTTAGAGAAATTTATGATGTCAACAGCTACTTTTACCAACACAGACTTGTAATTAATTAAAGAATAACGTTTACAGAAAACTCTTCTCTGTGAAACCACATTGGTTGGGCCTTACTTATGATGTCCTTTAATGTCAATTGTTGGTATGTCTGGGAGATTTCAGACTAAGCTGTACTCACACTCATCACGCAGCTTGTCTTTTTTAAAGTACTGGCACGCTTGAGTTTTGCTTTGGGGGCCTGGAGGATTTTTTGGAGTTTTTTTTGGAGGAGAGAATATATTTTGGTTTGAGAGTTGTTCAGTTGTTTTGTTTTGTTTTTTCTTAATCCTCAAGGATTTCCCCATTTTCCAAGATTTGTTAAAAGTCATTAATAATTCAGTAATTTTCAGGAGATCACTTACCATCCTTCCCTGCAAGTTATGCAATGCAGTAGCTTTAGAAAGGTTTAAGCTCTTTTAATAATGCCAAAATGTCCAAAAAAATGGAGCTGTTCTGTTGAGAGGAAACTGACACGGGGTGCACTTCACACAGAGACATCCACTGCAGTTTGTCATTCCTGCCTGCATAGAACAGTCTGGTGCTGAGTGTGGCATGTGAGAATGAAATCATCGCAGTCGTACACTGAGCTCTAGCACTCTATCAGGTTGGGGTACATCCCATTAGCTTATCATCTCTCTGTTGGCAAGGACACTACACCTGTGCCAGGCCAGCTCTTCCACTGCTTCGCTTTCCTTGGAGTGACATTACCTATAAATCAAATGTTTCCCTGTGCTGCTGCAGGTGTTTGGGAGCAGAGCCATGGCCTGGGACCAGCTTCTGGAGCAGTCTGGTCCTAGGTGCTTGCTCGGTGACCTTCATGGCAAGTGGAGGGTTAATGTCATCCTGGGATGCTGTGTGACTCTGATGCTGGTAATGAAACCAGCACTAAGCATGACACTATTTCTTGAAGCGTTGCTTGACTCTGAAAGCCAGCTGCCTTCAAAATTAAGTAGGTCAATCTCACCATTAAAATACAGTGGAATGAGAGTGAGATTGGAGGGGGCGGTGGTTATATTGGACAGCTCTGCTGAGACATTAATTAGTGCAGTGTCCTCTTTTATGCATGCTGTATCAGGTCCAAAAACCCATCTGAATTACACTCAAAGGTCTTTTAAATCAGAGGCTTTTGTTTTCAAAAGGTGCAGTCACATTTCAGAAGCAAGCCTCTGTCTTTCTTTGGAAGCAGGTTACAAAAGCCAGGTAGTTATTCAAGCATAGCCTCCACTGAACCATAGAATGACCATAACCAGAGACTTGGTCCTAGCGGCTGCCTGGGGAGACAGAGCCAAATTAAAGGTTAGGAAAATCACAGCCAGTGCTATCAGCTTTTTCTCCAGTTCTTCCTCATGGCCAAGGAGGCTCTTGGCCCTCTGCACCACTGCAACGTGGACTGGTCCCTCATCTGCCCTTGGCTGGCCCTGCTCCCACTGGGCCACAGGCTGCCCCGGGCCAGGACAGGCGGTACCTGTGGTGCCTGTTTTGTGGACAGCTCCTTCACCTCATGGGAGCCAGAGACCAGCCCATGCAGCAGTAAGGGTTATAGGAAGGAGGAGGGCTCATATGCAAAGAAAGGTTGTGAATGGGAGACAGACTTCAACTGATTTAAGTACGTGGTAAAGAGGTAAACCTCAAAAGAAGACTTTTCCACACACAGAATCATGGAATGCTTTGGGTTGGAAGGGACCTTTAAATGTCAGCTAGGCCAAGGCCCTGCCATGAGCAAGATTGTCTTCTACGAGATCGGGTTGCTCAGAACCCCATCCAACCTGGTCTTGAATGCTTCCAAGCATGGGACACTCACCACCTGTCTGGGCAGCCTGTGTGTGTGTCTGGCCACACTCATTGTGAAAAACTTCTTCCTTACATCTAATCTAAATTGACTCTCCTTCAGTTTAAACCATCGCTCCTTGTCCTATTGCACCAGGCTGTACTAAATAGTCCATCCCCATCATTCTTGTAGGCTCCCTTTAGCCACCGGAGGGGCTCTGAGGTCTCCCTGGATCCTTCTCTTCTCCAGACTGAACACCACGAGCTCTCCCAGCCTGTCTCCAGAGCAGAGGGGGTCCATCCTTCAGAGCATCTTCGTGGCCTCCTCTGGTCTCACCCCAGAAGCTCCATGTACTTCCTGTGCTGAGAACTTCAGAGCTGAATATCTTCAATTAGATTTTGCTGCAGCTGCAATTGGAATTTCCAAAACAAACTGACAAGGCCCTGGACCTCTTTAAAAAGAAGGACTGCCATGCATTAAATAGGATGGTTGTCCTGTTGAGGGCTAGAGGAAGCATCTGGAGGAGACATTTGGCATTTTCAGGGGAGTGAGGTCACTGGGGGAACCCTGCAAGGATCCATATTAACACTGGACTGTTCAAAATGTGTCCCTCATGATACAGGAAGTAAATGGGCAGGGACTCAGGTCAGGTTTGAGGATTACATGGAGCAGTAAAAATTAAAAGGTAACCACAAAGAAGTGCTAAAGCATCTTAGAATACCGAGTGGTTGGGAGATGAAATGGCAGATGAAATTCAATATTATAAAATGAAAGGGCCCCAATAACATCCATATATTGCCCTTGCAGCCCTTCCAAGATGGTTTGCATTGGTGTTCAAAATAGGGATATCCTGAAAGCCTACAGGATTACTTCATAACTTCTTACTGCTGAACTCTTTCCTCTTCAAAACATCTTGCCATGCTACATCAAATACCATCTTTCCAGATAGTCTCCAACCACCCTGGCCCTGGCCCCTGCCTCAGAACTGCTGCTGTGCAGAGTACAGGCAAAGCAGGGAGGACGCTTCTAGCCTATATGCACTGGCTCCAGGTGCTGCATCAGCACCTGCCTGCTGTAGGGACAGGTCACATCCCTGACACAAGTGGCTGGCTCAAAGGTCTGAGGCTGATCTGCGTAACTCCCTCCAGATGAGGTGGCTGGGTCCCTGCCACCCAAAAAAATCTGGCCTCTGATGTCCCTGGCCACCTCTCATCACCAGCCACTTTGATGCACGGACTACTGCAGAACAGCCCCTCAGCAGGAGAGGGAGGTTCCTTGGCACCACACCACTGCCTGGCCTGGTGCACACCGGTGGCTCTGCATCGCCTGGGCTGCCCAGTCAGTGCCTTGTCTCACTGTCCCGTGTCCCTGACAGCTCCCTGTCCTACGCCACAGAGATACAGGCATCACACAGGTTTCCCCTCCTTCCCATGCCACCTTGGCTCTGCACCCGGCCTTGTGGAGCACTGCACAGCAGTGCAGGTGGGCTCAGCACTGCACTGAGCAGAGACATGTGGCAGAGCCAGGCTGGCTGGCAAGCACATCCTCTCCCCTTTCTCCAGGAACTTCATCTCTGCTCCCAGATTATGGCAACAGTCGCACAGTCAGCACAAGCCAACACAAGGAGCAGATCCCAGTGCCAGTGGCAGCTGGCAAATTACTTTGGCCCTGTCAGAAGCAATGCCAGGGAGAGGGTGTCAGGAGAATGGCAGCAAGACAGCCTTTGAGGTGGAGGAGTGGCTGGAAACTAAATCAACATCCCACAGTCTCACTCTGAGAGGACGATCAGCCCTGGTTTCCACGTGGGCCAAGCCAACATGGACTGAAGTTCTACCCCAGGCATGGAACAAGCCATTCCAGCCTCTGCAGCAGCCATGTATATGCTTGGCAGCTGTCAGGCATCTAAAGAGAAGCTGTCAGCACATCCCCCTCAGTTTCATAGTTTCTAGGCTAAACAACCCAGGCTAATTTAGGCTTTCACCATAAGCTGCTTTGCCCAAAACTCCCTCTTAAGGGAGTTGTATTGGGTTTGCATGGCAGGGTTTTGGTAGTGGGGGGGTTACAGGGATGGCTTCTGTGAGAAGCTTCTAGAAGCTTCCCCCACATCCAGCAGAGCCAAAGCCAGCTGACCCCAAGACAGACCTGTTGTTGGCCAAGGCAGAGCCCATCAGCAATGGTGGCAGCGCCACTGGGATTTAATAGAAAAAACTGTGCACGGCATCAGCCAGAGAGAGGAGTGAGGGTATGTGAGAACAACAGCCCTGCAGCCCCCCAGGCAAATGCAGAAGGAATGAGACGAGGTGCTCCAAGTGCTGGAGCAGGGACTCTTTTGCAGCCTGTGGGGTCCAGGGGTAGCAGGGACCCACCTAAAGCCCACAAAATCCACGCAGGAGCAGAGACCCACCTGCAGCCACCAGAGGTCCATCGGGGAGCAGAGACTCGCCTGCAACCCATGGAAGAACCCATGTGAGAGCACAGGAAGAGTGTGAGGACCCTCCCCCAGAGGAGGAAGTAGTGGCAGAGACATGCTGTGATGGATTGGTCCCATTCCCTGTCCCACTGCACTCCTGAAGGGGAGGAGGGAGAGAACTGGGGAGTGACGCTAAGCTGCGAAAGAAAGGAGGGGTGGTGAGAAGATGGTTTTATAACTTGGTTTTATTTCTCATTACCCTACTTTGACTTGATTCGTAATAAATTAAACTAATTTCCCAAAACTGAGTCTGTTTTGCCCATGACAGTAACTGGTGAGTAAGTTCTCCCTGTCCTTATCCCAATCCATGAGTGTTTCATTATATTTTCTCTTCCCTGCCCAGCTGAGGGGGTAGTGATGGGGCAGCTTTGATGGGCACCTGGTATCCAGCCAGGGTCATCCCAGTGAGTTTTCCAGCCAGTCCCAGGTTTTCTCCCTCCCTAAAGCCCAAGCTCCTAACTGGACACCAAACCCAGAAGAGATACCAGTACTAACATGTCGCTGTTTGCGGCAGTAAGGAGCCAAGAACCACGCCAAGCAGTGTAGAAAGCAGAAGTGTGACCGATTTTATTTTGATTCTAACTTTTTATAGAGAGATATATACATAATAGTGATTGGACAGTGTCGTCCCACCCCCCAGGGTGATTGGCTGAAGCCTTACAGCTCCAGTTAGCAAAGCATAAGATTAGAAAGAGAGTAAAAATGTTCCAGTTTATCTTTGTTTTCCTACACGGTTCGTGAGAAGGAGAAAATTCTTAGGACTGCACGTCCACACTAACAGGCAGAAGATCGGGCAGCAGAGCCAGAGCAGGTTTCTGGCAGGCTGTATGTCCATTACAGAGGGGCATGACACCCCCTTTTGCATGGTAGCTGGTCACTACAGAGCAGTGTCTGCCTTGGGGTGCAGTGTTTGCCCAGTGCTCCCATTCTCTTGATGAAGAGGGTTAGCTTTTCTGCCTCACGTTCAGTGCTTTGTGCTTTTTTCTGAGCAATAACAAATAAACTTTTTTCCCAGGGGTGGGCTTTGATAGAGCTGCTCATCAGCTTTCATCAGTTTTGTGTTCACTGACCATGACAGTGCTGAATACTTTTGCTGTTGATAGACCTGTCAGATCACTTTTCAGCTTTACCAGGCTCTTGGCTTTGGTGGCTTCATGTGGTGTAAATGATCTGGTAAAGGGCTGAGTGGTAACGCTATTATGAATATATTGACACACGGGAAACCCACATCTCAAACACCATATGCTGTCTAGTTGTCCCATATTAAAAGGGTAAAAAAGAAATGATCAGCTGTGAAAGATGACCAGGGTCTGCTGTGTTGCAGATGGTGCAGTGCAGATATATAGCAAACTGTTATTACTTGTTTCTCACAATAGAAGCTAGGAAGCGCCAGAAGAAGTAATTGGGCATCTGGTCTAAATGCAACAGAATAAATTAGTTTTCACATTGCACATAATTACACAGCAAAACTCTTGACTTCACAATACCCTGTGACAATAAAAAGTATAAATGTCTGTTCTTGGGCAGCACTGAATTCCCCAAATCCAATTATGCAGCAGATGGTAAAAAGATGCCATCACAAAATAAATAAACAAACACAAGAGGAGGATCAGGAATTATTAATGATTAGTGCATATTAACGATTAGCAGATTGACTTTTCACATTTCATAAAGTTCATGAAATGTTGCTAAAGTGCTGATACCCATAGACTGATATCCATAGACTGCTGATGTCCATAGACTGATATCCATAGACTGAGCCTGTTCTTTGGCTGAGGACAATAGGGGACTTTCCTGGAGCAGCTTTATAGAAAAAATGTCTCTGGTTTGCTGTACCTTTGCCCTCCATTATTATTATCGCAGGGAAACAGTGTGTTAATTCCCACTTCTATGGGAGAGAAATGGAGGATACAGCAGCCACCACACAGACATGACAAAGTGGATGGGAATGAACCCTCACAACAACTTTGAACATTTCCTTTCAGTGAACATGGAGACAGCTAATGGGAAGCAGCAGCCAGGAAGCCCTGGTGAGAGGACATGGTGGGCAGGCACAGTGCTGGTTGGGAGACAGGGTCTGGAGGTGCAGGGGCAGGTCTGGCATTCACACCCTGCCCAGCCCTCCTCTAGGCCAGCCAGCAACTGTTTGAAGGGCAATGCTCACCAGGAAAAGGCCATCTGAGTCACAGCTGCAGTTGCCAGCTGCTTCCATAGGCACAGCTAGGTCACAGCTGGCCATGGGAGGCTCTGGAGTGGGAAAAGGGAGCAGCCAGAATATGGGGAAAATAATTGCATGAGTGTTGTGTCCCAGGAGGGGAACAGTCACAGAGGTCCAGGACCCCCAGGTCAGGACCCAGCTCTTGCAGGTCATGTTGTGCTTTCATAAATCTGTGAATGCTCACCTCACACTAGTTAGCAGCTAAATAAAGCTTAGATTAGGGACACAAAATCCATGCATCCTTTGTGGGTTTCATTTAATCAATAACATTTATACACTACAAGTTATGGGGCAAATTCTGCACAGGCATATCATCAATCCAAACCTTTCCCAGTTACAGAGGTCAATTCCTGATGTGCTGGGAGTCCTTGCTGGTGTATTCCTCTGATGGGCAGAGGAAGATGACAGCAGGGTGATGTGATGCAGGTACAGGAGGCTCGAGCATCATGGGCAAGATATTCTCTTGCTGCCAGCACCTCTCCCAGAACCTCATATTTGCTAGGGGCAGGCTGGAACTTTGGAGCCCGCAGGCCAGGCTGTAGAGGTGAGGCAGGGATCTTGAGGCTGCTGCTGGATTTCCCCGCTGAATTCTAAGTACAAGGCACTGCAAGGCATATAATACAATTTAGATGCATTAGTTCCTGATTTGTGATGGCAAATTGAATTTTGCCTGGCCAAAATCCCAAATACTCAAATGATAATTAAATGTCTGTGGAGAATTTGCACTCTCAGTATTTATTATTTATTGACTGAACCCACAAATGCAAATGCCATCACCTGCTCCCAAAGCACACCATGCACCCTGTGCACAGTCACCGAATTCCCAGGACTGTCCTAAGCGGCACAGCACGTCCTTTCCCATGTCCAGCACTGATCTGGAAGGTGTGTGAAGCCTGGGAATGCCAGCCAGCCAACAGTGATGCCTAGGGTGATCAGACACAAAATTCCCCAATCACAACATAATTTTCACCCTCCACAGGCAATAGGGCTGCACCCTGGAGCACAGGGAAGGGACATAGAAACTGAACCATGTTTAAGTAGTTTGGGGGAAGGATGCAGAATAAATTGTCCCACAGTGCTAATGGTCACCTGTTTCTGCTATCAAAAAAGTGGCATTACTCACTGATACCTAACACTGACAGCACGGAGCTTTTCAAATAATGTGTCTGAGCACTCCTGTGCAGGCCAGAGCAGTGCTGGGCAAGCCAGGGATCCTTGGCTGGTGGCAGACAGGCTGTGGAGCAGTCAACATTGACACCAATGACTAGCTCTGCAACAACCAAGTGGTTCTCACATCAACCAAGTGAGAATGGACCTTGCAGAGAAGACATAACTGGCAAACTGCTCCTGTAAAACCTCTTGCAGTCACAGTTTTACAGTTGCCAGCTCTACCCTTGGCTTTCCTGAAGCTCCCTCCCCATAATGCACATAGAGGGAGAAGGAGCTTTGAAACAGGACTCTGCTGGGAAAGCAATATCAGGCTCACCCTCCTCCTCACCACTGTGGACTGCAGCAGCAATGAAGCTCAGCACAGAAAAGAGGCAGTCTCCTGATCTGCCAAGAGCATCTGAAAAGCAGCACTGAACAACCTAGATGGGACCATTTTGATCACCTCACCTGCCATGCAGCTGCTGAGTCAATGTAAATTCTGACAAGCTTCAGTTTCCACTTAGCTGGAACTTTGTCTCTTGCACACAGGCACCGCAGATTAAATCCTTCCCATGGCAGCATGACTACCCTGATCTTCTACAGCTCTCCCCAAAGCATAGACCAATTCTCCTATAACTAGGAAAGGCCTTTTGAAGTGGCCAAGTAAAGACTTTTATGGGCCCTAGGGCACTGAACTCTGCATGTCTGTGCCCACCTGTGTGCACACATGCACGCACTGATGTACTTTTGCTGTGGGCTGACCTCATCCAGGGCATGGTCTAAGCTGCCATTTGGCTCCAGCTATGATACACAGCAGGACAACACAGGCTGCAGCCAAGGATATCAGCTGGACAGAGAGGAGCCTCAGGAGTTCCCAAGTCTGCCCAGAACCACAGCTAGGCTGAGCCACCTTAGCAGCCCCTTGGAATCATAGATTCCGTCTTGGCTTGACTCCCGCTTTCAGTCTGCATTGCTCACAGAAAGAAGTAGGTTACTGCTGTAAGTTAATAGAAGATTGTTTGAGTTCATTTCCTGATTTCTCTACCGCTTCATTAGGCACACCCACCGCTCCCTTTCCTGGGGATGGGGCAGACCCCATGCCTGTGTCTTCGTGCACAGGTGGAGGAGCACCCTGGAGGGTCAGAGCAGCCCCAGGTGCAGAGGAGCTGTGGGACTGTGCTGGGGGCACCAGCTCGAATGTCGGCATCTGTCCTTGGCCAACAGTGGTGACACCAGTGCTGCTCGCTGACACACGCGTGACCGTGGGCCCACGGCCCAGGACCAGCGCCCGCGCGGGGAGCCTCCCGTGCTGGGGAGAGGGGGCTACTGGGGGTACAGCATGGAAAGAGTTGGCACTGGGGGCTACTAGGGGTGCAGCACGGGGAGAACGGGCGCTCGGGGCTGCTGGGGGTGCAGCCTGCGGTGGGGCGTTGGGGGTTACTGGAGAGCGATTCTCGGGAGCGACGCCGGCGGCTCCGGGGCTCCGCTAACGGGGCGGGGGCGGTGCCGGCCGCGCCGGGGCACGGCTGGGAGGCGGCGCCGGAGCCGCC
>VZTG01002132.1:35595-95529 GCA_013397845.1 Melanocharis versteri | reverse complement strand
CTTCGGCTGCGACCTGTGCTTCGTGCGAGCCAGTAAGTGCGGCCGGGCCGGGAGGGCTCCGGGGCTGCGCGGCGCCGCGGGGCTGGCGCTCGCCGGGCGGGGGGACCCTGCCGGGCGCCCGTCCTTGCTCTGGGCTGTGGTCCTCGCCAGGTACCCCCGCCGGCCTCCCTGCATCCCCGGCGTGGCCTTTGCCACCATCCCCAAGGACTCCTCGGGCACCCCCGGGGCGCCGCGGCCTCCGAGTCCCCTGTGCCTTCGGCCGTGTCGCGTCCCCTCCCCGGGGGACGGCTCTGCCGCGCTGCCCTTCCCGGGGGCTGCCAAGGGCTCCCGCCGCGGGTGGGAGTGGGCGCCCTGCGGAGCGAGGCCCGTCCTGCCCCGAGGGAGCTCCTGCCCCGAGGGGGCTCCTGCCCCGGGCAGGGACGCTCAGGGCTGCGGCGGGCTGAGGCCGGCCGGAGGACGGGGATCCTGTCCCTTCCTGCCGGTGCTCGCTGGAACATCGAGCTCAGTGCAGCCGAGGCACCGCTGTCCTTGTGTCCTTTGACTCGCCGGGATGGCCCGCTGTCAGCAGCCGCTTCCTGCTGTCTGTTTGCCCCTCGACAGGTTACGGAGATATTCCATCGAATTGCGAGTGCCAGACGTGTTCTGCTACATTCTGCCGTGTTGCAGAGCACGTACTGGCGGATTCAGGAAGAGATGCAGTCAGGGGTGTTAAAAAGGGGCCACTTATTTTTAGATGTGCAGTCTGGTGCTTACTCCCTGCTGCAGCAGTAAGTTGGGCAAACATCTGGGTGCCCTTGAGCAGCGGCCCCAAGGGCATGGGCCGGGGGCAGGGGTGGTCCACTCTCTGGATCACAGCAGGATGGGGAGGGCACCGGTGGAGCCGTGCTCCATCCCTCTGCAGCACCGCATCTGCCAGCATCCCTCGTGAAGGGTATCTGTCTGGCCCCTTTGCTGACCCGTGGAGCCGGGATGCATGCCATATCTGGTTCCATATCCAGCTGCCCACCAGCCATCCCTCCCACTGCCTTCTGGCCATCCCTTCAGCTGCCCACTGGCCATCCCTTCCAGTGTCCAGCCACAGGCTGCAGTGCTGCTGGCTCCTGTACACAACATAGCTCTTCCCACCCCTTAATCAGGCCCAAAAGGAGCACACTGCTGTGCAGACAGGACAAAACCTGGGCCAGGCCTTAAGTAAGTGACTGTGCTTTCTCTGGGGGTGCCTCTTTTGTAATATGGCTTTAATAAAAAGTGAAGCTGGATCATTAATAAGTGAATGTAGAATCATTAGCAGTTAATGCATTGAGCTAAACAGTGGCACACTTTTCCCAGAGAATCCAGACCTCTTGACTTTATAGCCAGAATGTGTTGGCTTCAGAGAGCATGCTTTTTGGAGCCCTTGCATTGACAGACCTTTATGGCAACAGCTCTGGCACAAAGCTGCTCTGATCTCAGCTGCACAGCAGGCTGGACAGTATTAGATGCAATGTGGGGATTATACACAAAGCTTTGTCCTTTGGAGGTCTTGTAACAACTTTGAGGTCTCATCTTGAATTTCATAGAAGCCTGGAATGGTGTGGGTTGAAAGGGACCTTAAAGCCCATCTCATTTCACCCCTGTGCCATGGGCAGGGGCACCTCCCACTATCCCAGGGTGCTTCGAGCGCCGTCCAACCTGGCCTTGGACACTTCCAGGGATGGGGCAGCTACAGCTTCTCTGGACAACCTGTGCCAGGGCCTCCCCACCCTCACAGGGAACAATTTCTTTCCAATATCCCATCTAGCCCTGCCCTCTGGCAGTGAAAAGTCATCCCCTCCTTGTCCTGTCACTTTGTCCAAAGTCTCTCTCCAGCTCTCTTGGAGCCCCTTTAGGCACTGGAAAGGGCTCCAGTATCTTACCAGAGCATTCTCTCTGGGGTGAACAACCTCAGCTCTCCCAGCCTGTCTTCAGAGCAGAGGTGACTGGGATTAAACATTTCTCCGTGTATCTAGGGTGAACTTCCCAAGTTTTGACTTCTGAGTCTTCTTGCCTTGTCTCTTCCTGACCGGTGTGCAAATCCTGTGTGCTCAGAAATGTTTTGTCTGCAGTTCATTCAGCATCAAACTGATCAAGGAACACTGGTTCTTCTAATGCAGAACTGTAGCCTGGACAGCAGGTCTCCTGTCACACAGGCTCAGGGCTGCTGGCCTTGAGTGTGCACCAAGTGTGCTTAGGATGCATGAGGTGTGGTGCACTGACAAGCCACGTGCATTGTGGCTCCGCTGTGCCCCCATGTCCTCTCACCCCTCTACTGTCGGAGAGCGACAGTCCCTGCACAAGGCCTGTGCAAGCTCTGGCTAAATAGAGCTGGAACACTTGTCAGACCTGTGTGGACTCAGCAGCATGGCTTGTGAATCGATGCAGTGCCTTTGTTCTCAAATCATCAAGTGACTCAGTCCCAGGGCAGTGTCACAGCATCCCCAGCCTGAAAACCTGAGCTGGGACAGGCTTGGCGCCTCGCAGAAGCCTAGAAAATTCTTGAGCCGAGCTGGAGAGCTGCTACAAACTCCATCCACAAACTTCTGTGTCACGGAGATGTCAGACCCTGTCTTTAATTTCCGCACGTACACTTAAAGGTTGGTAGTCAAACTGCCCCCATTGCGCATATTCAGGACTTTTAAAATTCTGTCAGATGTAAAAAAACCCACTTAATTCATTACTGTGGATGTATCCTGTGAAGCACCATGTCCTGTTCTTGTCCCGAGGCCAGCTGGCAGGGTCTGGCCATATGCATGGTTTTAAACTCATGAATTCGAAAGAGGGAGGCGCATCAGTGCTGCCTGTGAGGAATGGTTTTCTGGCTTGTCCTAGCTTCCCTGCCATGCCCAAGAGTGGTTTGGGCACATATTGGCTGGTGCAGACCAAATCAGTTCTTGGACCAATCTCCACCACTGGATTCTTGGGCTGTTCTGACCCCATTATGTTTGCTAGCACAAACCTAGCTAGCTACCTAACTAGTGATAACCTAGGACAACTGTTCCCATGCTTGGAGACAAGCAGAAACATGCAGCTCCCCATACACCCACACTTTGAAATGCCCGTGTCTCGGACAGTGCAGGGGAGCAGTTGTTTGCTGACTGACAGGGTGCTGCCTGAGCTCGGCTGTTAGCTGAGCAGCTGACCTGACACCAGCTGTGGCTGGGGCGGAAAACCAGACCAAGCTGGAAAATGGCCCAGTGGAAGAGGACCTGGGGGTGTTGGTGGCTTGTGTCAGCAATAGTGTGGCAGCAGGACCAGGGCAGTGATTTTCCTCCTGTGCTGGACACTGCTGAGGCACCTCGAATCCTGGTGTCAGTTTTGGGCCGCTCACAAGAAGAAAGACATAGAGGGGCTGGAGTGTGTCCAGGGAAGGGAACAGAGCTGGGGAACAGGCTGAAGCACAAGTCTGATGGGTGGCTGAGGGAGCTGGGGGAACTCAGACTGGATGAAAGGAGGCTCAGGGGGGACCTTCTCACTCTCTGCAACTCCTTGACAGGATGGTGGAGCCAGGTGGAGGTGGGGCTCTGCTTCCAGGGAACAGGTGGCAGGACAAGGGGAAATGGCTTCAAGTTGCACCAGTGGAGGTTCAGGTTGGGTATTAAGAACAATTTCTTCACTGAAAGAGTGGTTAAGCATTGGACAGGTGGCCCAGGACAGTGGTGGATTCACCACCCCTGGCAGTGGCCAAGAAATGACTGGACGTGACACTTTTGCAATATGGTTTAGTGCGCATGGGATTATTCGGTCAAAGGTTGGAGTTGATGATCTTGGAGGTCTTTTCCAACCACAGTGATTCTATAATTTCATCTGCAGGAAGCTCAGCTCCTGTGCCGACAGAGTACATACACTCTGGGCAATGGACAGGGTTGGGTCTGCAGCTTTGTTCAGCCTGTTGTGCTGTTGGCTTGTAGGCGAGCAGGGTGTGCATGCAGACAAGGCTTAGAGACTCCCTCCCTCTTATAGCTTAGTGATGAACCAGATCCCCAAGGGCAAAACTCTACAGAGACACACTCTTTGTAGGATAGAGGATGTTTGAGTGTATCTTTGAATCTTTTCCAGTTTTCCAGGCTTCTTCTCTGAAGGAGAAAAACAGAACTCTGTGGTGTCCTTGTCTCTGGTGACCCTCTCTTCTGGTGGTGTGTCAAACTTCTGGAGACACACTCAGTCCCAGGATCTCTCTTAGAACGTGTTTTCTGGGCTCTCCTCTCTGTTTTAATTGCCCTTGGCAGACCACAACCCTGAATTTCTGAGAGTGGGAACCACAGCCTTCCTCTGGTTTGATCTGAAGCTGAGTATATTCAGATGTGAATGAATGCACCGAAACAGCTGGCCTGCAAAAATCATCTTTCCTTGTCACTCTAACAGCGGTTGTTGTTGGTGTCACAGTTGTCCTTTCTCTTGTTCTCAGGTGCCCCCTGGAACTCTTTTTCTATATAAATCACAGCGCTGACCCTGTAGCCCTAGCTGCTACACAGACAGCTTGTAGAAGGGCACTGACTTATATGTGGGGAGTGAGAACACACAAACAGCAGCCTCAGTGTCTTTCATGTGCTCCTGTGTCTAACTTCCAGACAAAATTTGGCTTTGTGTGCAGGACTGTGTGGGATCCTGTTGTGCTCTTAGTGCTGTGACATCTCGAAGTGGCAATGGTGCAGACCATGGGTCAATCAGGTCGGCTTTCCATAGAACAGCAATGGCCAAGCATTGCTGCTAGCTTTGCAGCCGATGGCACTGCACTGCTGGTGATGCCTAAGATTTTAGCTTTTTATATTTTTCATATATTTTTGGATTTGTAGATTGTTAATGCATGGTTGTAGCTTCTAGTACTTTTCCTATCTTTCTTCCCTACATTTAGGAACAACAAGCTAACCTTATAAACGCATTCCTAAAAATATTGTTAAGTCTTATTCCAAGAAGAGAACCAGCTACAAGGACGTTCTGTTTTCCAACCAGAACCTGGACCAGGCATAACAAAAGTGGGGCAAAGGAAACTTCTGGACTGCTTCCAGTGGGGCAGGACCCCAGGAATTATTACCTAACCAACTAACCTTTTAATTGGACAGTAAATGATAAGTATACTAATCGACTAACCTTATAAAAATTGTAGCATTACTATACCACATAGGATTTTCACCATATTGTGTACCTGAAAGCTTTCAAGTAAAGGTTTGGTTATTCACTCCTAATGTTGTTGGGAAGATCTATTCTATTTTCCAGGCATCACTGGGACAGTCAGCTCTGCCTTCAGCATTGGCCCTTCTCCATGCCCTGGAGCAAGGAGTAATGCCAGGCAGAGGAGATGGCCAGATTGAGTCGTAGAGTGTGTTTATTTCAAGGTGCCCCATTTTTCTGTCACAATCAGTATATCATTGCTGTGTCTGGGCTGCTTCCTGCACAGTTCTGGGTGGTGTGCCAGGCGTTTGTGGCATGCCCATCCACGGGGCAGCCCCAGAGCTCTGCACCTGCACACTCCTCATGCACACAGTGGGCAGCTGCCTGCCAGCCCAGGAAGCACCGTGCTATGCATGTGTTGCTGCTGGCAGGGCTCAGGCTTGTCCATCTGCTGTTCCACTCATGTCCTGGGGATGGGTTCACCAGGGAAAGCATTCCCTGTAGCCCTAGCCAACATGCTGCCATTAGCAGGTGTTGGAGAGGCCCCATGGTGATGTGGAGGGCTGAGTGCCTGTTCTGAGACCTCTTCTTTTGCCTCTTTCCTGTGCCTCGCCGCGGTCCATGCCTGGCTCACCCAGACAGGCCACCGTCCCCTGTCAACGTGACTGTGACGCAGCTGAAGGCAAACTCTGCCACAGTCTCCTGGGACGTACCAGAAGGAGACGTGGTCATCGGCTATGCCATTCTACAGCAGGTATCCAAGATCTGTCCCCAGGGGACTGGGGACACTGATTACCAGCATGCTCCTATGTCGGTCCTTTTGCCGCAGTCCAGGGCTCCTCTGGCGTCTGCCTGAGGACATCTCTGCTGCTGAGCAGCCCTTGCCAGGGTGCCCCATCTGAGCCATCCGTCCTGGTGGGAGGCAGAAGACTGTGGGCTGCATTGGGGGTAGTCCCTCCAATGGCTTCCCTGGGATTTCTGTAGGTAAGGATGGTGCTTCAGCCATGACATAATCCTTCTTTGCTTGCCTTGCTCTGCCTATGCAGCCCTGGGTGATGGTGGCTTCTCCAGGGAGGTGCCTGGCTCTCAGGCTATGCAGGCATGCTGAATAGGCAGTGCTGGCCAGTCTGGTCCATCCTGGGGTGGATGGTTGCCTGGTAAGGGAGGAGTGAGGGCATAGCCCTGCAGCTGAGGGCCTGTGCCTGGTGCAGCTGGAAGCAGCCTCCCGGGGGTGACAGCTCTTCCCTCTGGCAGAGGCAGGACGGGCAGATGCAGCGCTTCATCCGGGAGGTGAACACCACCAACCGTGCCTGTGTGCTGTGGGACCTGGCAGAGGATGCTGACTACATCATCCAGGTGCAGAGCATTGGCCTGTATGGGGAGAGCCAGGCTAGCAAGCGGGTCCACTTCCGCACCCTGAAGGAGACCGACCGCCTGCCTTCCAACAGCTCCAACCAAGGTGAGGCACCTCCTTCCGGCTTGCCCAGGTGCTGCTGATGGGGTCACACCTGGAGGCCTGTACAGCAGATGGGTAGGGATTCAGCAACCAGTGAGGAAGGTGCTGCACTGCTGCACTGAGTAGCAGGCTGCTGGGGACACACAGGGTTGTGCAGGCTGCTGTTGTGTCCACTATGTGTCCACGATAATGTCCCCAAGCTGTGGTTTGCAGCCCTCCTATCTCAGGTCTTGGCACCTATTCAGCTAGGCAGACTGGCCGGGCCAGCTGCTGAGGCCTGCCCAGCTGCTGTCCGTAGGAAGCCAGTACTGAGCAGACTCTCAGATCTCCCAGTCGACAGGCTACCAAAGGACAAATGACAGAGCGCCATGGTCTCCTTTACTGCTTGTGTCTGTGTTGCCTTGGGGTTGCCTACAAGCTGGTCCATGAGAGAGAATCCAGGAATCCAAGAGGGATGGTGCCCATGGAGGGCATGGGAGTCTGTCTCCAGCACGAACCATGAGAGGAGTCTTGAGTATGGCAGGGCAAGCAGATGGCTGACTTTCCTCAGAACTTCTCTGTTAAACTGACCTGACCTGCCCTGGTCACTGTGTAGAGAGAGACCTTAGTGATTACTGGCATGCATTGTGCAGCCCCTATATGAACCCAAAAAAGCTGTTGGAATCCCTGACTACCTTTGGAGCAAGGATGGTTTATCTGACATAGGAAAGCCACAGGATGCATGTCCTCTCCCCAAACAGGATGTCATCCCACACTTTTCCTTGTTTGGGGGAGGTGGACTACTTTCCTTTGGAGTTTCTCAAATCCTCCAGTGTTGCTGTCGTGGGAGGGTATCTGCTGCCAGCCCTGCTTGGGGTCTCTTCTCTGCAGGTGACATCACCATGGAAGGGCTGGACAAAGACCGGCAGCTGCAGACAGGCGAGATTATCATCATTGTGGCTGTGCTGCTCATGTGGGCAGGTGAGTGCCACAAGCAGTGTTCTGGCGGGCTGAGGCAAAGGTATAATCCATGGTTCACAAAGAAGATTTGGCTCAAGAGAGTGCAGAGGCACATTGGTGAGGGTCTGGCACCCTTTCTAGTAAGTCCATTCAGTCTCTGTAGGGACTGGAGCCAGTGGGGTAAAAGGAGCAACCACAGCCACTGTTCAGCAGTAATGGCCTGGAGTATGTGGACGAGCAGGAGACAGAATGGGACCTGGAATTACAGGGTGGGAGCATCCCAATTGACAGTGACGATTGTGTTGCTTGGGCCTTAGATGTCATGACTGATAACACTGCTGCACTAGCTGGTAGAGGCTGTGCCTCAGTCTGCTAAAGCTGTAAAATGGGTGATTTGCTCCTGTACAGCACAATTAAAGCCAGGGCAGGCAGCAGGCTGCCCTGGGAGCATGGGAGCCTAGGAGGTAAGTCAGCTCCTGACTGGTCACATGCAGCCGCTGCGAATGGGAAGTCACTGATTCCCTGCTCCCTTCCCAGTAAATGTGGATTTTGTAGTGGCATCTTGCAGAAATTTCTCCTTGCCCTGGCCTTGGCACTTTTCTAGTGCACTGGAAAAAAATACAAGATGTCTGCTGGTAGTTTACACCTGGCACAGGTTGATGTGTCAGGATGCCAGCTGGGAGGAGTCAGGCCCAGTCTGTGTGTGCCTTTGTGTTATCACACACACACTGGGGGTTGAGTGTATCCAGCATGGTCACACTTGGGGGCATCACTCCAGACTCCTGTGTCCAGGGTTCCCAGGTGTGGGACATGCTGCATGAGATCCATGCTGTGAAAGCATGACAGAGTGACTGACGCCACAGCTAGTTTGCACAGACAAAGACAAAGGCTGGCTTTTGTGAGGGTCACAAGCACCAGCTCAGTAACTTTAATGCCTTGCTGGAGGCACTCCAAAACCCACGCAGCTGCCCACTGACCTCACTGACCCTCTGAGTGCCCCAGCATCTGCCTTTGGTGAGTGCTGAGCACCTCACGTGTGGCCCAATGGCCTTAGCCACATCCATGCCTGTCTGCCCAAGGAAACTGGTCTGGCCACACATGCAGAGGTACCTGGGGTGGTGCAGGCTGATGCACTTGGGAGTGTGGGTTTGCAGCACCCTAAGGAGCCCTGGGCACAACTGCTCTGCAGCTGGGATGATGTGGGGAGGGGAGACAGAGGCAGGCACTGTGAGGGAGTCCTTCACCCAGTCTGTCTTTGGGCAGCGGTGATCGCCCTGTTCTGCAGACAATATGATATCATCAAGGATAATGACTCCAACAACAACAAGGAGAAGACAAAGCCGTCCTCAGAGCATAGCACGCCAGAGCGACCAAGCGGAGGGCTGCTGCGGAGCAAGGTGAGTGGGGAGGGCTGGCAGGAGGGCTGGCATGTAGCATCTGCTGGGGCCTGCAGCCTGGACAGATTCTAGCTCTCTCCAGAAATGGAAACACCCCAGCTTGTGCTCTCACCCCGAACAGTGAGAGCTTTTAGGTTGCAGTGGGTCCTGGTCTCTGGGGCAGTGTGTGGGCCCCAAGGGTGATTGCAGGAGAAACATCGGAAGAGATGACAAGATATAACAGCAGGGATAGCTCTTGCATTGCCGGGTGGTACCTGACCTCTGACTGTAACAGACCCTTCATCATGCCCCTCCAAGGCTGCACCTCTCCTGCACTGATGGACCGGTCTGGCTCCTGCCTGTTCAGGCAGGAGTGGACATGCTAGGCAGCTGTTCTCATGGTTCCTGCGCTGGTCTGTCACTGCTCACTTTCTGCCTTCACTGCAGCTGGCTCTGGGTCATCACCACACAAGTCATTCCAGAGCCCCCTCCTCATCCTGATGGAAGTGCTGTGCCTGGCTGTAAATGGGGAGGGAGCAGTACCTTCATCTGGCTGTTCCCTCAGCACCTGACATTTCTCCTTTTGTTACCTGTCAACGACAGTGATTTATAGCCCTGATGCTCTAATGGGACCATATGTTAGGGTTTTGCTTGTGTGTCACCTGCCGCCTCTGTCAAGGGTGGGAACTCCCTCACTGTGTTGCCTGACTGCCCCACTGATTCTACATCTTGGTTTCCAGCAGATGTCAGGAGCAGAAACTTCCTGTTTGGGCTTCAAGGCCCCAGTTCTGCTCCTCCAGATTTTTCGGCTTGCTGAATTACTCCTTGCCAAAAAGATCCCTCCTCTTGGATCCCTACTCCAAACTGGCCCTGCTCCGCTGAGGTCTGCTGGTCTTGATGCCTGCTGCAGGCTGAGGGGCTCTCACATCGGGTCTCATCCCAGGGGTGCAGCAAAGCAGGGTCCTAAATCAGATTTTTCTCTCATAGAAGAAATCTCCCTCCGTCAATATCATCGAGGTGTAAGTGCAGCACCAGCTCTGCCGTCTGGGATCTTGGGTGTCCTGCCAGAGCCAAAGCAGGCCTTGGAAGAAGAGGCAGCACCAGGCGCCCAGCCTGGAACTCAGCATGCGACGATCCACGTATCAGAACTCCCGCTTTCCTGGGGGCACCTGTCTGGGGATGTGCATGGAGCCAGCTCCCAAGCCATGCATGCAGAGCATGGCCCTGCCCATCTCACACACCTGGCCCTCCTCCCCCCCCAGTGGGAAGCATGAAGTTGAGGACGAGTGGGGGGCCACACCACCGGCTAGGGTGGGAGGGAGCCAAGAGGAGCCGACGGGCTGATGCACTGGCCTGGGGGGAGGCCATGTCCCTGTGCACCGGCTTGGCCAAAGCCCTGGGTGTAGCTGTGGCACTGGACACCTGCCCAGCATCAGGGGGCAGACCTTGCTCTCAGCTGCCTGTTTGGCCTTGGGGGTTGCTTGCAGAGAGCAGGAGCTTCTCTCCTCAGGGCCCCGGGGCTGAGGGAACAGGGCAGTGCAGGCATTGCCCCAGCACTGCCAGGAGAGCTGTGGCCAGGTGGTAGAAGGGTTTGTCTGTGGGGCTGGGCCCAGCCAGCACAGGGGATGAGTGGATTGCTGCTGGAGAACAGGGCTCCACTGCACCCTGTCATGGCTGTGCAGGGGCTTCAAATTCTCTGTGTACTGCAGAGGACAAAGACACGAGGGACGATGAGGAGCTAGTGCTGTCACAGTGCCTGGCCAGCCCGCAGAGCCTGCAGCTGGGGCAGGGAGCGCTGGTGGGAGCCCAGGGCTGGGGCAGTGGGCAGTGTCAGGGCATGGCTGTGGCTGTGCTGTGTTCCCAGTAGGGCTCAGTGCTGGCACATTCAGGCTGTTTGAGGGGGTCTGCCAAGCACTTTTTGAGCAGCACAGTGCCTGTGCTGCCTGGAGGAGACAATGTGGTGAGGCCTGCAAGGTCTCAGTTGGAGGGAATGGGGTGAAACAAGGAGGCTCCCTGCTGCCCCAGCTGCTGCTCTCCCTCCATGCTCTGCTCTGCAGCCTGCCACAGGCAGGCTCTGCAGCCCTGGACTCAAGCATCACAGGATCCAGCGTCTTCCAGGAATAAATCTCCCAGCAAAAGCACTTTCAGGACTTTTCCTTCCAGGTGCTGCTCAGCTCCTGCTGCAGGACTAGGTGGGGAGGGACGGGATGAGCAACTCCTGTGGCAGGGTCTTTTCAATAAAAGCATCCTGGCTCAAAGGCAGCATCAGAGCTGCAGGTCTCTGTGTGTGTCCATGCATGCATACATTTACGAGTTCTTGAATGCATGTGTCCTGGCCCATAGGAGATCTGTTCCTGCACGCTGTGCAGGAACTGGAGGCCCTCCATGGTCACCTCGCAGCCCTCTGGCCCTTGAGGGAGAGCTGCTGCTGCGAGCTGGGCCACGTGGTGCTCCTGGACCATGTGGTGCTCCTGGACCAGCTGCAGGCTGTCCCACTGAGGGTGACATCATGGCTGCTTCTCTGCAGAAAGCAGAGACATCCCAGCAGCAGGGCCAAGAAGGGAGACAAGGTCTGACCCTGACAGGCTGCTGGCTGGAGGGGCCTGTGCTGCTCCCTGCTCAGGTGAGGAGAGGGGTACCTGAGGAGCAAAAGCACCATGGCGGTGGGATGGAACTGCTGCTGGGCTGTAACCTGGGCTGCAGGGAGTGTGGCCACAGCTCCAGAGACTCAAACACCTTGTTTTGCCTACTAGCTTTTTTTAAGGAGGTACATTACAAAAACTAGGGCTGTCAGGGAAATACAAGAGTTTTAGTGCCCTGGAAAATATTTAGAAGTTCTGTCTTGGAATGTCATAGCAGACATGCCTGCTATCATGAGATTTTTAGCCAGGCCAGAGGCACACACAAAGAATCAAAGGATCAGATTGTGTTGCAGAGGTGAGGAACTAGGGAAGGCACAAAAAGAGTCAAAATGCAGAGATTTTGACCAAATAAAAAAGGAACACAAGTCTGACATTAAATGTAAAATCAGGGTGTGTTGAGGAAAAAACCCTCTCCCTCTGCAAATAAAAAAAAAACCAAACCAAACCAAACCAAAACAAACCCCAAGCCACCACTTCTCAGACTATGGCAGTGCAGGAGGGCAGGGAACTGCAGAGATGAGTGCTGGAAACTGAGGGCCTGACAAGGACCTGCTCACCAGGACAAGTTACTGTTGCTCTGTACTCCCTGCTGCGGGAGAAAAGGCATGAAACCACATTCAATATGCAAAACCACAAGTGAAAAAAACCATGCACAGCTCCTGACTGATCCCTGACACCCCAGGCCTCCCCAGTGCCTATGGTACTCACTGGGAGACTGGCCCTGCCACCCCAGGTGCAGCCAGTGATTGGTGCTCAGCTGGGCTGCCAGTACCACCAGCCTGAGAAGGGCAGCTGTGCAGAGATGTGACAGGAACCCAGCAGTGAGGGCCTCGGCCAGAACACAGCTGCAAGCTGTCACTTGCCAAAGAAACCAGACATGCTGCAGCCTCCCCTGCTCCATCTGGGGAGAGTTTGCCTCTGTAGGGCACAGCTGGGGTGCAGCAGGGCAGAGACACTTCAGAGCAGCTGGCACACAAGGGCTCATGTCTGCCCTGGCCTCAGCATGGTCAGCATCAGCTCCTGTCAGCACAGGTGACATTCACAGGTGCTCAAGACAGCAGCACAGCACAGCCTGAACCTGCTCCTCCCAAGTCACAAAGGCACCCTGGGGCCTGGCAGCCCTCAGCACAGGAGGAACTGCTCCCTCAGGGCTTGCAGCCAAGGAAGATGTGGGAGTTCCAGGCTCCACGAGCTTGGGGCACAGCAGCCCTCACCACAGGCCGTGCAGCAGACACAGTACCCTGCATACATATGCATGGCGCCCATCCAGCACTCAAACCCAAATGACAACAGTAAAAAAGTCAGTTTATTTTTCTATAAAGGCAGAGCTTTCCTTTAAAAACCAGGTCGTTTCACTCATGAGAGGGTATGGGGCTGAGCTGCAGGGGCAAGGCCTTCATCACGCACTGCTCCAGGCCAAGAGCTGTTGCTCCCTGAGGGTGTACACTGCCTGCATCAAGCAGGCTCAGAGCACGCGGGGTGGTCCTGCATGGCCTGGGAGTGAGCGGAGCAAGGAGCGTGGGTCCCCCAGCCCAAGCTGGGAGCAGCTGCAGCTCAAGGCGGTTCATGCAGGTGGCACAGGACAAGGAGCAGGTGTTGCAGCCTGTGCACTCCATGGCAGCAGTGCCAGCAGCCCTTGTGCCGGGAGGGCAGTGCCAGGGCAGCGGCAGGCACTGGCTGGCCCAGGTGCAGGCACAGGGTGAATCCTGAGTGGCTGGTCCGTTGTTGCAGAGATTTGGCTTAGCCCAGGGGAGTCTTGGGGCCAGCAGTCGTGGGGCCAGTGCTGGGGAAGTCTCCAACCCCTCCCAGCACCATCCAGCTGTCCGGGGGCGGCCCCAGGCGGTAGCACAGTAGCTGTGCTGTAGGAGAGCTCGATGGGGCCACAAGAGGTTTTAATTCTGAAAAGTGAGAGAAAGGAAGACATGGACCATAAGGCGTATGGCTGGGAGCCCAGCACAGCCTGCGAGGGGAAGATGTTCCCAGGTGAGCATCAGCCCCCCTTGCCTTACAGAGGACATGTTGGGGGATGAGTCAGTGCAGCACTGAAGGAACTTACCTGCTGGGCTGTGGGCTCCCCTCCCCAGCTCCTCCATGCTGCTTTGGAAGAGAACACAGCATCCATCATACCCCAAGCATGGCCTCCTGAGAGACACGGCATGCTTGTGACCCTGACACAGCAGGAATGGCGCAGCAGCAGCAGGCACTGGGAGTGCAGAAGGCCCTAAGCCCCCTTGCTACCCAACTCGCTCCCCAGGCCAGCCCGTCCCCAGATTGCAAAGCCGTATCTCCTTCCCATCAGGAGCTCCATGTCCAAAGGGGTGGTACTTCACTGGGCTACACATACAGCTCGCTCCAGTCTGTGCACACACTGGCTCCCGGGTGACACCAGCTCAGCCCAAGCTCAGACCTGCCAGAGCCTAGCTGGGTGCCCACTGCCATGTACATGGAGAACAGCCATGATGGAATGGGCCCACCACCATGTACATGGAGGACAGCCATGATGGAATGGGCCCACCACCAGCACTTCTGCAGACCTGCAGGTTAATCCTCTGTTGCTGGACTGTTCCATCAGCTCCTCCCCAGCACAGGCATCATCAAGCTCAGCCCACAGCCCCAGTCCACACAGAAGTCAGCATGACCAGACCTCCATCCTGGTCCAACCCCCAGGGAAATCACTGGGAGAAGGGGTACAACTGAGTCCCATTTGAGAGGCATGTCTGGACAGGCTGGCCTCAGCAAAGACTGGCAGAAACAGAGTAAGAAACATCTCTGGGTGCATCCTGGGGGTCAGCATCTGTCCCCCACATCTCTGCTGCAAAAGCTGGACTGCATGGTCTGTCCCTCCACCTCTCAACCCTCTGTTCACTTGAGCTCTCAGCTGATAGAAGCAGAGAAAGATCAGGAAGCTTCCCCCTCGGTTCCATGCAGCTCTCCTCCATGATCCCACCATGCCCATGGCCCCAGCAGCTCCCCCTTGCACGGGGCACAGAGTAGGAAGCAAGACAGGGTTCATCAGAGAGATCCCTGAATACAAGCAGCAGCTCACCACCTACCCAGATAAGGTTTCACTGACATTATCATCTTCCTCCTCCTCCTCCTCCTCCTCCTGGCAAGCAAACAAAAAAAGCCCACCATGACATCTCACTGCATGGGCAGGTCTATACCAGGAGCGAGGCCGGGCTGCTCAGAACCCGTCTGGCCCCTTCACAGGACAGTCACTCCCCAGGCACAGTACAAAGGTTTCCCACAAGCAGTGGGGGAAAGGCTAGAGCGCTGGGCTGCTAGAACCGTCTGGGCTCAGGCACACAAGGACAGACAGGCCATAGCTCGTCCCATGTCCCCCCCAGGAGCAAGGTCCCAAACGCAAGTTGTGAGCATGGACATCTTCCTCCGAGCTGCTGACAGAGCTGCTGACACAGTGCACCTCTGCCCAAGGACAGTGGTGGGTGGGCACACCCTGCAGCTGGAGGGGCAGGCAGAGACTACCAGGAGCAGGCTGCAAGCAGGTACAACCCCAAGCACTGCCAGGCTGGACGCGTACTGGAAGCATGAGGCCAAGGACCAAGCATCCAGAAGTTCCCAGGCAGAGACATAGTGAGACCAGCACGACAGTGCTCCAATTGCTGTGGCCATGCAGAAGGTGCAGTGCAGATGGGCTGGGCTGAGCCCTAGCCCAGGCTGCCAGAATGATGACCCAAGGGTCCTCTCCTTCAGAGGCAGCCGTCACCCCAGCCATGAAACCAGGTGTGCAGCCCAGTCCCCAGGTTCCTGTGTGACAGGGCGAGCAGAGCAGGGCTGAGGCTGCAGCAGTGCTAGGCCTGACAGCAGAGCTCCTGGAGCACAGACACCAAGGAACTGCACCTGCTGTGTGAGCCACACAGCACAGTGCACCTCCTCACATCAGGCTGCTGTGTGCAGTGGGGGCTGTGCAGGTATCAACAGGGTTCTGGGAGGGCAGGAGCAGGGAGCTGCAGAGGGGTCATTCTGTCCCTGCCCTAATTCCAGACAGCCCTGCGCACGGGCCTGACTTGCACATACTGTACCCCAAACTGGTGTCTGAAGGGAACGGTCCCTGGGGGGGCTGGCTCACAGGGTCTGCCGGGCTCACTGCTCTCCAAGACACATGAAGAGTGAAGGGGCTGATCCTGCCTAGAGCCTGGGACAGGGCAAAAGCAGCAGAGTTAGTGCCTGCAACCTGCAGAAAGCCCAGCTGGGAATGTACAGGCAGGACTGTGGGTGAGGAGCAGGGAATCCCTGTTGTGCTGGCAGCAAGGTGCAAACAAGGGTGAGGGGTCACTGCTCAGGGCAGGTGCCACCAGGCCCTGAGCTGGGCTACAGCTCAGGCAATGCACAGCAGTTCAGCATAGAGAGCACGTACACCTCCCACCCCAGCCACAGATGGGGGAGTGGCAGAGAGCACAACCACAAGGACAACACTCTCCCTGCCCGGTGTGTTTCACCAGCCAGACAGCAAGCCATCTTCCCTCCAAATAGCCCAGGACAGGGTCCCACACCAGAGACACTGATTCCAGGGCTGTGCAGAGGGACACATCTGAGAAATTCCTCCTACCTGCATGTGTTGCTTCCCAGAGATCCAATGCCATCTGAAAGGCCTGGGCCACAGTCAGAGTCACAGCCTGGGCCTGTGTACACAAAAGAGAGGGAAGGCCTGCTTCCACCTGGGCCCTCAATCCAGGATAACCCCACTGCCATGAAATCTGAGACCCCTCAGCATCCCTTGCTACCTTTCTCTGCAGAACACACAGACGGAAGGCCAGAGCTCAGTTCTGTCTGCCTGCCCCTGGGGGCCAGCCACGCCCAAGAGAAGACCCTCAGGAGCTGGGACAGGAAATCCCCCTTTGCTCACTCTCTGCCTCTGCAGCACATGAGCACACCTGCTCCCTGTCTCCAAATCCAGCTGAGGTTCGCAGAGGTAACAGCCTTCTCTCACTGAAGGGAAAGCAAGCAGGCCCTTTCTCCCACCCATACCTCATGGAGCCAAGAGCAGAAGGCAAGTGCTTACAATCTTCTTCTTGGGTGAGAGGAAGGCATGGCACTCCAGTGCTCCGCTCTCCTGGCTCTGGGCAACATAAGCAAAGACTTTGTTCTGCAGCTTATCCGTTGTGCAGTAGGAGATCCTGCGGGCAGAGAGGAGCTGTCAGGACAATCCAGGACCATGGCACAGGACTTCCGCTGCACTCCCAGCACATCAGCAAGCACTGCTGACAACCTGAGGCTTTCACCTGCCTGCGCTGACCGGGCAGCCCAAACTCCCAGCAAGGGCCAGAGGCTGCCTGGTACCTGCAGCAGGTAAGCGATCACTGCATCCACAAGCACTCCCTCCTGTGCTGTCCCAGTGTGCCGTGTAGTTTTCTGATGGCCAGCTCAACCCAGTGTGTGAACTCAAGCACTGGGACAAGAGGAGCACAGAAGGGTGGGTGATTGCCTCCAAGGACACAGCTGGAGGCCAGGCAGCGGGATGGTCTGACTTGGCACATCAGCTCTGGCACTGAGACCTACATTTTGCAGCAAAGAGATGTCCTGTCTCTGCTTCCCATCTAGCCACCAGACTGCACACTTACTGCCCTCACACCCAGCACCCACAGACACCCAACCCAGCCAAAGGACAAGTGGCAGAAGGAGAAATCAACATCAGCTCTCACAGCGACTGCCTTTAGCTCACCCAAGTAAGCTGCAGTTTCTGGCATCTTGCAGCCAGAAGGGTGGTCCCACGGCAGTGGAGACAGACATGCAGTCTTGTCCTAACTGTGGGGCTTTCCAATCACAAGCCTCAAAATCCTGCTGAATGCCAGAAGAGACAAGCAGGGCACAGGGAGATGATGGATGGGCTGATGAACTCAAGGCCACCCAGGACCCTGCCTACACTCAGCCTCAGGCAGTGCTGGGACCACAGCAGAGAGAGGGCACAGGCCTCAGGGAGCCAAGGAAAGACCTAAGCTTGAAGGTACTGCTGACAGAAGGCCCAGGCCTCCCTGGCTGCTCAAATTCCCATCAGTCTTCAGCTGGCTGCTGGGGAACACTCAGCCCACACCCATGACATGCCCACCTGTAGATGGAGATGTTCTCCACCATCTCCTTAGTGTCTGCATCCTGCAGTGAGATGCCCCTTGGAGACACTGTCAGAATCACCTTCTGAAACTTGCGAGCTCCGACCCGTGCCTGGCAGTGGAAAAACACCAGCAATCTCTGCAAACCTGGCAAGGGTCTTCACCTCATCCCCTTGCTGGAAGGAGCCCCGCAGACTCTGTACAGTATCACTCACTTGGATACTTGCTGCAAAGGCTCCTGCTGTATGGATGGGACAGCAGAGTCTGGCAATCAGGCATACCCTGCACAGAACACTCTTAGAATCTGTTCACACTACTGCCACACACACAGGAAGGGACAGACCCCACCTCCCCCAGTACTCCACCCTCCTCTCCGTGCTGTGGCAGGCACAGCTCTGCTCTCAGCCGGGTTCAGGTGTGGGAGCAGGTGGCTGGGGCTGTCCTGCAGGAAGGCAGCTTCCCCACAGCACACAGGCAGACACCCGTAGCCTCCTGCACACCATCCTCCTCTTGGGGAGGGCACAGTCCCTCACTGGAGTTCAGGGCTAGGACACAGGCACTTCCCAGAGTGCAGGGGCTGGGCTCCCCAGCACACCAGGACTCCAGGGCCCCAGGACTGGGTCTCACCGTGGCCACGATCCTGCGGATGGCAGCAGCAGCCATGTCTTCTCCTTTTGGTTTTTCTACCAGCGTCATGCCCAGATACTTGAGGGTGAAGCACATCCCCTCAAGCAGTGGCTCCTGCATATCGGCCCAGCTCTCAGGAAGCTCTGCAAAGACAAAAGCCCTTAGAAGCCATGTGCCAGCAGCCCCACAGCTAGTCCCACCACAGCCACCCCACCCATGGCTCCCAGCAGCAGTGTTACTCCCTGCACCCAGCAGGACACTCTCCTGGCTCTGTGACACTCTCATGAGAGGAACAGAAGGAGTGGGCAGTTCAGCCTTGAAGCTTTAGTCCTCTAGCCCCGGAAGTCCAGCCTCCATCAGCACAGACAGATAGCTCTTGCATATCTGCACAGGGCTGAGGATGCTGCAGCCCTCATTGCTGTCTGCAAAAACCTTGCATTCCTGGGTCTCATCTGTTTCATTACAAACAAAATGTTCTCTGTGGTGCATTCATCTCAGCCACCTGAGCTGTTGGCACACCTGAAGAGCAGCAGCATTCACTGCCACGCTCAGATCAAAATCCCCAGATTGCCCCAGTGTAAGCAAAGCCAAACCTCTTGGCATCTCATTTGCAGCAGCAGGCTGCCAGAGCAAGAGCAGCTTAGTCAGCACTTGAGATCCAAGTTGGGGTGACCGGGAAGCAACTGCACCACAGAGATGCTTTGTTAAGAAAGAGATTGGAATTGCCAAGGTATGTACTGCTCACACTAAGCTAATACTTTTCAGGGTTATTTTCACCTCTTCCCTGGGATTTGCTCCCTGAGCATTACTGGCACACTTGCAGAAGAGTCCAACTCGTAACTGGAATAATCTAAACCCACAGGGAAATCAGAAGACCTTATTTGCACAGCATACTCTTGCACAAGTGACAACTATCAGGGAGGCTGCCTGGTGCCATGCAGGCACCAGTGACCTCCACCCCGGGCAGCAGAACTCTGTGTCACCCCAAACTCTAAGGACAGTCCATGTATACCAGGGCTGCCAGGGCAAGTGCTGCTGCTCCAGCAAAGCCTTGGGCAGCTGACTGGCAACAGCCAGACGTGGCCCTCCTGTGCCACAGGGTGCCTGCGGGGCCATGGAATCATGGAGTGGTTTGGGTGGGAAAGGACCTTAAAGCTCATCCAATTTCACTCCCCTTCCACAGGCAGGGACACCTTCCACTAGACCAGGTTGCTCCAAGCCCCGTCCAGCCTAGCCTTGAACACTTCCAAGGACGTGTCCATGGGCCGGTCTCGGATCCCGCCGTGCCGCAGAGAGCACGGGCTGGCCTGGCACACCCGCAGAGGACCAGGCGCGGCGGCCCGAGGGGCCCGAGGCCGGCGGAAGCCGGGGAGGTCGCCGGTGCGGTCCAGCGTGTTCCAGCGCCTGGCACAGCCGCCCAGGCCTGTCAGCCCCCCGGCGCGGGCGGCCTCGATCCACAAGCGGGGCAGGAGGCGACAGGCCGGGGAGCGAGGCAAGGAGGGCCCGGCGAGAAGCTGCAGCGCTACGGTGCCCCGCGGCCGGCAGTGTNGGGCCCGTAGCGGCGGCGGCAGCGGAGAGGGCCCGTGGGACCGTCCCGGCTCCGGCCCCGGGCCCGGCGTAGGGCGCGATGCAGCTGCGGCACGTGCGGACCCTGCTGGCCCCGCAGGTCGGGCCGGGCCGGGTTTGGAGGGATCGGGCCGCGGGGGAGCGGATCGGGCCGCGGGGGAGCGGGTCGGGCCAGGCCTGGTTGGGGAGAGCGGGCCGGGCCCGGCCGGGTCGGGGAGAGCAGCCCTGACCGGTCTGGGGCGCGTAGCGGCGACGCTGAGGTTGTCGTCTGACTGCTGAGCTGTGTGTGCCCAGCCGCTGAGCAGTGTGTGCCCGCTAAGTTGTGTGTGCCCGCAGGACGGGACGGCGCGGGTGACCTGCATGGCCTGGTCCGCCAGCAGTGCCCGGTTCGCCGTGTGCACCGCGGACCGCGTGGTGCTGCTCTACGACGAGCAGGGCGAGCGGCGTGACAAGTTCTCCACCAAACCGGCGGACGCTAAGGTGAGCGGAGCCGGGCCGGGGCATGGGCATGGGCATGGGCATGGGCCGAGCGGCGCTGGGGCAGCCGACCTTCCCACGGTCACGCCGACCCTCTCCACAGTACGGCAGGAAGAGCTACGTGGTCAAAGGCATGGCCTTCTCCCCGGACTCCACCAAACTGGCCGTCGGGCAGACGGACAACATTGTCTACGTGTACAGGATCGGCGAGGAGTGGTGAGTCTGCGGTGGGGTCCAACACGCTCCATTCCGCCCTGCCATGGGCTCCCTTGGCCTGATCCTAGCCCTGGCACACACTGCAGCACCCATCACCAGACCCGCAGGGAGTCACACAGGTGTCCGTGGGGAGCAGCAGATAAGGTTTCCTCGGCAGGGCCCTTATGGAGCCCAGGCTGTGCCTGCAGCTAGCTGGAGCCTGTGTTGCCATTGTGTGTCACAGTTGTGGAGCCATGGCACACACCTACCCCACTGCAGCCTCGTTTGCTGGCCGGAGTTGTGCTAACGGCACTCAGAAGGGCAGTTGACCAGAATTTTGGAAGCTCAGAAGCTGGGGGTGTTTTTGATTTTTTGCCTAAAGTTGTGATAGACTAGCAGCACGCAAAACTTCGATGGACTGCGTTTGGCAATATCAAACCAGACTGCATATAAACAGTAGGGTGACTAGAATATGTAGTGTTGCTGATAGCAATTTTTGTTTGCAGGGGTGACAAGAAGGTGATATGCAACAAGTTCATCCAAACGGTGAGACCCAGACTTCTGTTTGACTCCATTTTCTCCAGCATATGTAGGAAAAGACAATGAGAGGTCTCTTCTCATACTCACAGGTGTAGTCGGCCAAACTGTACTTGACCTTTAGAGATCCTAAGAGAATCTCTAAATTCTGAGGCACGTATTGTTCATCAGGCTTCAGAGGTGTCCTAATGCCTGGGTACAATATAGTAAATTGTTGAACGATCAATACAATCAGTTACAAAATTTTGGGGACTACTTTAGGCATCAGTGGACAGACTGTTTTGAGGGAGTTGAAAGCGAAAAATACGAGACACTCAGAGCCCAACTATTTTTCACAGGTTGGCAACTCTAAACTCCAAGATGTCTTACTAAACAAAATGTAAAGTGTGCAGAATTCAAACTGTGCAATTTCCATGTGCTGAATTGCCTCAGGTTTGTGATTTCAGTCAGGTTTGCTCCTTGGCCACCTTTGTGTTCTGCTGCTCTGGCTTTGCCTGCCTGTGTCAGAGAGCAATCTGCCCAGTAGGTGTTTGCCAAGGCTTGCCCTGAGATCTGTCTGGAAAAGGCAAAGGTGTTATCAATTCCTTGCACAGAAAGCTATCAGAGTGAGAAAATACAGTGCACTGACTACTTCTACCTTCAGAGGCAAAAGTCCAGCAGCTGCCCAAGGCTTTCCAGGCAAGTGCCATCACCCCATATTCTCTGTGTCACCAAGAAAGTTCTCTGCAGGGTAGGAGGAATCATCCTTCATGGCCAAATCCCCAGAAGACAGAGAGCTGCTCCTGGTGGAGTTGCTGGAGTCTCTGTGCCGGGCTTTCTCAAGCTGTCTCTCAGGTGAAAGGCGGCCTCAGCCTCTGGGTTGAGAGCTTACATCTCAGAGTTGGGTCATGGCCTACCACTGTGGCTGCTCTGACTGCTCCGGGGAGCCCAGGGAATGCTGTGTCTCTGGGAACAGGAAAGCCGCTGGTCAGCCTCTGTCTCTCTGTGGTTGAGCTGCTGCACTGAGTGGTCATGAGACTAGAGTGTCATGAGGAAAAGAGAGCAACAGGGTGTCCATTGGTCCCTTTCCTGAACAGGGTGGCTATCCCAGGTGTGGGCTGGAGAGCTCTTTCCTTGTGTACTGCTTGCTGCCTGCCCCTCCAGCTGCCAGGCCCGTGGGGGCCTGCTCGCCTCTCACAAGCTCAGATGCTGTGCATGGCACATGTACAAGTTTTTTGTATTTTTAATGTAGAAATTCAGTAATTTTTTTCTCTCATCCTCTCATTTTCCCATGCCTTTTCCACCATTTGTAACACAATAACTCCTTTATTTTTTCTGGTGCTATATGTCTGGGGTTTTACCACTGTGTCTGGCTTTCTCCTGTAACTAAATATTGTTATTTACAGATTTTTGAAACTTTCAGTCAATGTGAGAGATCATTTATTGAGCCCTTTCCCTCTCCTGCCACTGGGCCTTCTTACACACACAGTGATCACAGTGTGTGATCTCACTGGCAAGCCAAGCCTCCTGCAGAGTGGGGGGGAGGACAAACAATGAGCACATCACCGCTGTGTGAGGCTTGTTCCCAAGCTTTTGTTGTGTTAGACTGGAAAACAGAAGTCTGACAGATAATGAGGGAAATACACAAATTCCTAGGAAACAGGGGTAATGAAAATGGGTCTTGGTCATTGGTTGGACATTTAAATGATGAACAGTTTGGTTACCTTGAGACATTCTGTTGTCTGATTGTAGCTGTGTTTGCTGATGTGAATGATCAGAGCAGGGATGGGAGATGAGATGAATAAATGAGGGCGTGTATGTATCTTAAGCAGTCCCAGATGCTTAAAATGGGACAGAGAGCCAGTGAGGCTGGTGCTGGTGGCACAGTGCCAAACACCAGCCTTCTTACCGACTGGAGTTCTGCAGAGTAGATGTGAAGGGCTTTCATAAACTTTCTTGGCCCTCTCTTACAGTTGGGTTGTGTGGTCAGCTTTATTCATCCTGACCCCACCTCAGATTTTGAGAATACCTTCAGTTTGGATTTAATGAGCCTGTTTCTACCTGACATACATGGTAGCATCTAATAACAATCTTACTCGTCAGTGAAAAAATAAAGACTATTTCTTATTCATCAAATAAAGATCCAACAGACAAGTATTCTCATAGCTATTATAGATGTTGTCACAGTCAAATTATTTTTATATTTCACGCTTGTTGCAAAAAACTTTTTAAAACAGCCATGATTTTATACATTCACCAATAGCATGTGGCAAGCCAAACACCCACTCAGTAAGTAATACTCTCAAAAGAACTCCAAACTGAACACATCTGTATAACTTTGTTGCCCTCCCTGAGCTCAATAGTCCTCCTGAGCTCAATTACTTTGACCCAGCTTACTATTATCTTGTTCAAGCTTCAGGATGGAGTAAGGTTTGTCCAGTATCTTCAGCTACTGTAAGGCCTGTCCAAATGCTTCATCTCTCCTGCCTGACTAGTGTCTCTTCATGAACTGTTTTAGGTGGCAATGGGGCAGGAAGCTGAGTAGGATGGAGCTCTTACCTCTCTTTTTACCTCCTCCTTTGCAGAGTGCTGTGACCTGCTTATTGTGGCCAGCAGAGAATGTCATTGTCTTTGGTCTTGCTGAAGGAAAGGTAGAGAAACTTGTTATTTGCACGACTTTCTTTCCGTTGCTGGGTCTGCCAGGGTCTGCATGCGGCTGGGCTGAGGGGTGAGAGCCGTCACCAGGTGCCACAGCAATAGCAAGAGAGGGATTACACCACAGACTTGAATTTTCTGGTTCCCAGTTAGTCCCTGGAGGTTCTACTGGATCATTTGTATCTTTCTCCAAACCTTTTTAGAAATGTGGAAATGTGACTCCAACTTTTCCACTTCTATAACCTACTGGAAGAAAATGAACTTCCCGTGATTTCTTTCCCTGGTAGTGAACTGGGAAACCTCGGGGAGTGTTACTTACACTGGGGGAGGTCCACATTCTGCAGACAAAAGCAACACTGATAGTTTTCTCTTTCTCAGGTTCGTTTAGCAAATACAAAGAACAACAAGTCTTCCACCATTTATGGGACAGATTCCTACGTGGTCTCACTAACTTCCAAGTGAGTATGGCATTGCTTTGGCTTAGTCTCGCACCTGCTGCTGGCTTGGCATAACTGGGGCCAGTGTGGGAGGTTGCCAGTGTCCTTTTGCTGTCACTTACTTGTCAAGATAATAACATATGGTGCTCTCCAGAAGGAATTCATTCCTAAAATCTGGTACCTGGCTGTGCCACACGGGCAATCTGGTTGTTTCTCAAACACAGTTGAGGATGAGTGTCTCCACGAGCTTGCTTATATACATTGATGTATTTGAATCTGTGACTTTATAAGGATTACATTTGTCATCTTCATCTAGCTAATAACTAACATCAATCATATTTAAGGGCTAAAAAAAGTAAGAACATTCTGCCAGATAAAACCTTTGACAAGGCTGTAATTAGGAAAATAACCATAAAGTGTAATTTAAAATTATTTTCATTAATAAGATTTCATTTTAACTACTTTAGTATTCTTTACCTAAAAAAAATTAAGATGTGTCATGGTCCTAGGGGTGGAATTTTCACTAAGTGCTGTCATTCTGGTGACAGATACGTACATGATTGCTGGGTTGCTACGGTGTCCATAGAATTTGTATTCCGTTCTTGAATCTTCTAATCTTCATTAAAAAGTGTTTTTCTGTGTACATGATCTTTGGCCTGTTTCTTCTTCTTTGGTCTCTTCTCCTTGCTTGTGTCCAGAAGTACAAGACCTCAATGCTATAAAAAATGGACTTCGGCCTGGAGTTTTTGCCCAGGTGTTTTTTGCCTACGTTGTGTTTCTTTTAGTGATTCCCAGTATCCTAATATCCAGCCTCACTTCTGGAACAGTTCCAGTGCAAGAGCTGTTTGATACACGTTGCTGTAAGCACTTGTGAGCAGAGTCATTATTACACTGAAGGTCACTTAACTTCTCTGGGTTTTAGTAATACAGAAAGTTGTTTATTGTGATTTTACATGATGAGGATACTTAACTGGTCACTCTCCTTTCCACTCTGGGTTCTTTTGTCTGCTTTATTTTTACGGACACTGGTACAGGTACTCAATATTTTTCTTGTCTTTGAGGAAGGTTTCTTCAATGAGGAGCATCAACCATAACCCTGGGAATGGCTGCTCTGGGCAGGGATATCAGTATAAAGGTGCAAGTCTTACTGCAACATTGCATCATCCTGTCTGTGTTTTTCTGCAGTGTGTCGGGGAGGGGAATCCTGTCTGGCCATGCAGATGGAACCATAGTGCGCTTCTTCTTTGATGATGAGGGCTCAGGTGAATCACAGGTACCAAAGATCCTTCTTCAGAGAGCAGAATTCCTATTTGCACAGCTCCAGAGCTCTGGAAAGGGATCAGGCTGTGGAGGGAGTGGAAGTCTGGAGAGGAACTGCAGGCTGTGCTTGCTAGCAAAGGTTATGGGAAGCATCGATGGAGGCGGAACACTGACTAGATGCTTTGGAATACACTGAGGGCGGTGGTAAGGGTGGAATTCATGTTTTTGTGTATGAAGCATAAGGCTGTTCAGGTGTCTGGAAAGACCTGATGTTCAAGTGTCCAGGAGAATGATGCTCAAAGAGGTAGGGTTCCGTGGAGTGGCTACTGTTGTCTCCACACTAAGCAGTGAGTTGTTATCACAAATTAACGTTGAATCTCAGGCTCACGTTTTGTGCTTGGACACCCAGCATTTCTCCTGAGCCTCCTGCTCCTCTGTGCCAGGAGTCTCTGTGCTTCAGGCTGTGGTGAAGGGGATGCTGTTCTCAGATGTTTTGTCTCCAGCTGAAGCAGTTTGAGCATGGCTGCTCTCTGCCATGATATCACGAAGGTCCATCTATGCTCTGCTGTGTTGGGAGTTCCATCCCAGTCTAGTTCATGGTATCAGTCTTCTTACTGGCATCAGAATTCTTCTCACACAGTTCAATTAATGTAGTAGTTGATACATCTCTCCGTTCTGTTTTCTGTCTTCTTACAGACTAGGCAGGCAGACAAAGCTGCCCCCATGAACTGGGCTTTACGGAATGTCCTATACTGGTCCCACTGGGATAGCTGAGTACAGAGGCCAGCTAGGGGTTGGGGCCTTTCACGTGTTCAGGGTGTTCTTGTCTGTTGTAGGGTAAGTTGGCGGTGCATCCCTGTCCTCCTTATGCCCTCGCCTGGGCTTCCAACAGCATTGTGGCTGCAGGCTGTGACAAGAAGATCATCGCTTATGGAAGGGAAGGCAGTGTGATTCAAACCTTTGACTACAGCCGGGACTCATCGGAGAAGGAATTCACCACAGCAACCACCAGTCCCAGCGGCCAGTCCATCGTTATTGGCAGCTATGACAGGTACCATGTACTCGATGGAGATTTCTCCTCTTTATAGTCCTTCCTTTGTCAGCCATACACAGTTTTTAATGTCTCTCTTATCTTGTCTCTGTCACAGGTTACGTGTTCTGAACTGGAGCCCACGCCGCAGTGCCTGGGAGGAAGGCAAGCCCAAAGAAATAGCTCACCTATACACCATCACAGCTTTGGCATGGAAGAGGGATGGCTCACGGATCTGTGCGGTTTGTATCATCAGTCAGGAGGCCTGAGCCCTCAAGTCCCACTCCAGGGGGATGTTTGTGCATGGGAACAAAGTGGTGTGGTGAAGGGAGGGCTTTGAGCGTGGTAATACTGATGTGGTCACACTGTCACCCAGGGCTGCAGTGCAGATGCTGAGGCCAAGACCTCGTGCTAGGGAACTGCTGCAGTCGGGTGTGCAAGTGTGAAGCTGTAAAACGTTGTGGCTGTTGGTGTGATGGCTCACTGATTGCAGCAGCCCTTCTCTTTTCTCAGAAGCATGATGAGGTCAGCATAGCTTCTCCAGAGCAATCTCAGGAGCATTCTTTCCTCTGGGCACCCATGACAAGCAGTATACAAACTGACCTGCTAATTACACTGTGTTTCTGTGCTGTGTTTTCAGTTCAGTGTTCTCTTTCTTCTACCTTCAGCCATCAAGCCTTAATCTGCCTTTCTCTAAAGTCCAATAATTCTTTAAATCTCTTTAAATTGATCTTTCTGCATATTTTCTGTAGTAAGTTGACTACCTCAAAACACTTAAATTATTTAGGAAAGATGTTATTTGCGACTTTTCTTTAATAGTTTTTGCATATTTTTGTGTTCAACAATCAAGAATCCTTGAAATATTTTCAGACCAAGAATTATTGAACATGCGAACAAATATTTTCAGAGAAGGGGAAGGGACTAAGCGGTAGGAGATCAGTGGAAGGAATGGGGATGTTATGAAGAAAGAAGTAAAGGTTAAAGGATTCTTCTGGAAGGGAGGAGCGATTGGGAGGCTGGGAGAGGGAGAAGTGGTAAACTGAGAAGAATAATGGGAAAGATGAGGATAAAGGTGGTTTTTAACCCTTCTTCCTCCTGTCCCAGATTCATACCAGCATTTGGTAATCTCAGTTTTTCTGAGAATGGCTCAATCTTTCTGTTGTCTAAAGAAAGTCAAAATAGGGCTGGTCCTTCTGCGTGTGGGTGCTTGAACCTTGTTTTCCAGAACAGCCAGGACTGGTGTGTTTGTGTCTGACTTCTGATCCTCTTCATGTAAGCAAGGTCTGGAATAGAGTTCACTGACCACACGATGTGTTTTTGTCCCCAGGGTACTCTGTGTGGAGGAGTTGAACAGTTTGACTGCTGTCTTCGCAGAGCCATTTACAAAAATAAATTTGAAATTACATATGTGGGACCAAGCCAGGTAAGAGAATATCTAATGAGGTATGAAATTCCTGATGAAAATGGGATATTTGCCAGAACTAGACATGTTTGGAGTTCTGCACCTCTGGTTTGTTCATACCAACTTGTTGAGAAAGGCATAGGGGATATGCCAGGGACAGGGCTAAGGCTGGGTGGGAATTGGCTAGGATAAAAGACCATGGAGTTTATTTCCTACCTTGTGAATTTCTGTGAGGTACCTCCATGTCAAGTGCAGACTTCTGAAGTGATTTAATTTCAGACAAATTTACCTTGTTCAGAATGTGGCAGTAAGGGTGAGCTGGCAGCCTGGGTACCCCTGTGCAGTCAGAGGAGAGAGTACAGGACCCTTCACAGGGCACTTATCCTTGGGGCCTGAGTGGGCCTCCAGTTAGGCTAGTAACTTGTAAATGGCAAAAGTAAGAATCCCGCATGTCTACTACAACTGTCATCCCATGCAAAAGGAATGGTAAGGTTTTTTAAAAAAAGCAGAGGGGAATTATGTCAGGGGATATCTAAATATCCTAGTATCATCTGTTGCCTAATCTTCCACGGAGCAAGAAGTCTGCGCTGTTCCTCTGTGCATGGCCTCATATTGCTTTTTCTCACTTTCCCTAGGTCATTGTGAAGAACCTCTCAACAGGAACACGAGTTGTGTTGAAATCCCAGTATGGTTATGAGATTGATGAGGTGAAGATCTTAGGGAAGGACAGGTACCTGGTGGCCCATACCTCAGACACGTTACTGCTGGGTGACATCTGCTCCAACAAGCTCAGTGAGGTACTGGAAAATCAGTGGCATTTCTGGAGTGTCGAATGCTTAACTTCATAACTCAGAGGATATGATTTCTGCATGGGAACAATACCTCTATTTTCAAAGAATCGTAGAATAATTCAGGTTGGAAGGGGCCTTGGGAGGTCTCTTATCAAACTTACTGCCGAGAGGAAGGTCAATATTAAATTCAGATGTTGTTGCTCAGGTCCCACAGTTTCTCTAGTGCCCTGTTCCAATGCTTTACTGTAGTCTTGGAGGAACGCCTTTTTCCTAAGTCGTCTTGGTATTTTGACTGCTGTTTTATGACCACTTTTCATCCTTTCACTCTGCATCTGCCAAAAAAAAGCCTGGCATCACTGTATTAGAAGTTTCCTAAGTCTTCCGTTCTCCAGGCTGAAGAAGCCGAATTCCTTCAGCCTCTCCTCACAGTGTAAGTGCTTCACTCCCAACCATCCTGATGGCAGACTGCTGAACTTGCTCCAGTTTATCAGTCTTTCTTGTACTTGGGGGCCTAAATCTGGGTGTTTTACATATATACATTCCAGACGTGAATGTACAAATCCTAGTGTGTTTAAAAGAAACAAAATTTAAAAAAAGTCAGAAAACCATTCATGACTGCATCCCACAGCTTATGCCAGTGCCATTTCTGGTACCAAACAGTTCACACGAAATTGTCCATCCCCTGAGCCTCACAGTGCACTGAGTGCTGAGCCCATGTGCTGAGCCTGGAGAATGTGGGCAATAGACTAATGTCCAATAAAAGCTTTATATAAGCTTCAGGGACATATTTGCTTTGTTCACGAAGGTGTCACATACCTTTAATCAGACTGATGGTGAGCTAATCAATCTCTCTTGGAGCAGGAGCTCTGACTAGAGATTTGAGCTGGAGGATGGTGATACTTGGTAATATAACTGAGAATTTGGCCAGAATGAAGCTCCCAGGTTTCTCTACCTCTTACTGCACGGAGTTTTTCTTTTGATTGCCCAGCTATACTCACTTCTGAGAAAGAACAGGGCAATGAGATGTCCATTTGCTCTCTTGCTGTCTCACTGGAGTTCTGTTGAAGCAGTAAGTTGGAGTTCCTACTCTGTGAGGGAAGAGGACTGCTGTAGCCTTGTCTCAGTTTTCTGCTTCTCTGGCCACTTGTCTGTTGTTACCACAGTAGCTATTGTATTATCCAGTGCTCTACTCAAATTTCCAATCAGTTGTTCCCCCACTGGCACTATGCTGATCAGCCATTGCTAGTATGACCCTAAAAAAAAAAGGGTTTCAGCTACATGTGGTGAGGAGATTCTGCTCTCACCAGTGGTAGCAGTGATTCTGTGGCTATGATTAACAGAGGCAAAGGAACTGTTTGGGTGCTTTTTGTAATAAGGCTTGTCTGGGGAAGGTGGAGAAGGGCTTGGAGAAGGAATAGGATAGAGGGAGTACCTTGGTCACATAAAGGCATCTTGTTTGGAAGGCAGTAATATACTATACAAAGAGAGCTGGAGTCTGAAGCTGAGTCTAAAGAAAGGAGAGGAACGTGTGGAATGTGCAAGCTGAGAATGACTGAAAAATAGTGTGGGCAGCTAAAGTGATGGAACACAATCCCTTGTGCCGTGTAAGTCTTGCTGTCAGTTGTGGGAGCCAAAAGCTGGACAGTGGACCCCAGGATCTGCAGACTGGTCCTGGTGGAGCTGTCAGCCTCACCCCGTGCCATTGCTTTGCAGGTGGCCTGGCGAGGATCTGGGGGGAATGAGAAGTTCTTCTTCGACAATGAGAACGTAAGTAGGATGGGACAGAATGCTCCCCATGAATGGTGTGTAAAGCTGTGTGTGCACCAGCAAGAAAAGTGTCACGTGTGTTTCTGGAAAACCCTGTTTCTCAGCAGTTTCCTGGATTTAGCCTCTTCATGCAGATCGCAATCTGCTTCTTCCCTGTACTTGCCTTTTCCACATGGCAGATACAGAACAAACTCAGTGTGTGGACTGACAAGTTATATAAGTCATAACCCTGAAGGAGGGAGAAGCAATAAAAGAGCAATGGCCAGAGAGGGTGTTAGAGATACAGAATATAGCTGTCGTGGGGAGAGCTTGACTCCTGCAGGACTTAGAGGCCCACAATTAAAATCCCCAGCCTTGAGGAAAAGCTGTCAGTCCCAACAAGAAGACAAGGACAGCTCCTTAGTCATACCAGAGTATTTAAAGTTAGATTTGTGTGCAGCAGAGTTCTTTCCTGTACCCCTCACTCACAGGTGTGAGTGCTTATGTTGCTTTACTCTGAAAGTGTATTCGCCTCTCACCATCAGGTCTGCATGATTTTTAATGCTGGGGAGCTGACATTGGTGGAATATGGAAGCAATGACATTCTGGGGTCTGTCCGCACAGAGTTTGTGAACCCTCATCTGGTCAGGTAACGGTTACATCTGCCTCTGTAACCAGCACAGGCATTTAGTAAAGTGAGTTCAGATGTATAACTCTGGAAGTGTCCCACACTGTAGAATGCAGCCCCCAGACACCCACTTCTTACGATGACCAGTGATGGGTTTAGTTGTTGGGTTATTGGCTGTCAAGTTTTAGAAACACAAGAGCCTCTTTTCCTCTGATCTTGGTGCAGCCTGCCATGGCTGTTGCTGAAGAGGGACCTCCTGTGCATGTTCTCAGGCAACTATGCATCCAGTTGGTCCTGGTACAGCATCATTAGGGACTCATTTGCCAGCAGGACCTCCTCTGTCCCTCTAAAACTCTGTATCCCATGTTCTGATTCAGGAGAAGGGAGGATCATGGGCTGCTCAGAGCAGTGTAACTAATGTGTTGTTGGGGACCCCTACCCCAGAGGGGTAGCTTCTGGGAGGAAGCCGTGGATCAGAAAGGTTTGTTCTCACTTGGGGCAGCTGTAGGTACTGGGCAAGTGTCACAGAACTGCCAGAGGCTCCATGTGCTCAGGGAAACTGCAGGGAAGTCAGGGAGGGGCCTATGTGATTCAAATGTGAATTTTGAGGGTAGTGAAGGTAACAGTCATTCCCTTCAAATCACAGTGTCCGTATCAATGAGAGACAGCAGCGAGGCGTGGATGAGAACAAGAGACTGGCTTACCTGATAGACATCAAGACTATAGCAACAGGTGACTGTAACCCTCTCTCCCCTTCCCTGTATTTTGCCAGCCTTCCTGATTCCTTTTCATTTTTTGTGCCAGGCAGCACATCCCTGAAGGTCCTCTGTGCATTCCCTCTACCAAGCAGTAGATTATTGAAGTTCCCCTTTGCAGCAGTCCACTGGAGACGAGGCTGTCCTACTTTCGACAGGATGCTGCCTGTCGTGGGCACAGCCATGGGTGTCTGTGACTGTGTCCTGGACCCAGACTCTGTGTTGCCTGCATTGCCCTTGAGCTGTGCATGCTCACAGACAGTGGGAGAGAGTTGCTGCTGCTGAGAAGGCATCAAAATAAAATGTCACTGATGTTTGGTGTTCATGTCGCAGTGTCTTTGCTGAGGGTCTTGCCCTAAGTAGGTCCCAGGCATCTGATTCCCCTGGCACAGCTTTGAATGTTGAGCACTTCGAGGTACATCAGGTACTTACGCAGTTTCCTTTCTTTCCTTCTCAAGTGGACCTTGTTGGTGGCTACAACGCTGGCACGATCAGTCACGACAGCAAGATCGATTGGCTGGAGCTGAATGAAACAGGCCACAAACTGCTCTTCAGGGACAAGAAGATGAGGGTGAGGCAGGCACCTCAGGCCGTGGGGTGGGATGGCGTGTGTGGGGAGAGGTAGAGACAGACATGCCTGATGGAGGGAGGGAGGTGAGAAACACATCTGAAATACTCCTGATTTTTTGCTTACTGCTCCTTTGAAGAAGATTGACTGTGTCCAGATTGCATGAGCTGGCAATGTTGCATTCTGGAGTCATAGCTAATGCTGAACTTAGTTACTAGACATCTTGCTTCATCTCATCACATGTCAAAATGAAAATCATAGGTTCTTCTACGGTACGTATGCCTAAGGTATTCAAAAAGTCATGTCAGGCAGGTGAAGCCCCAGTGACTGGAAAAAGGGAAACATTGTACCTGTCTTTAAAAAGAGTAGGAAGGAGGACCCTGGGAACTACTGGCCTGGTAGCCTCACCTCTGGGGCTTGGAAGATCATGGAAGAGATCCCCCTGGAAGCAGTGCTAAGGCAGATGGAGAACGGGAAGGTGATTCAGGACAACCAGGGGAAGTAATTCGGGACAGCCAGCATGGTTTCACCAAGAGCAAGTCCTGCCTGACCAACCCAATGGCCTTCTCTGATGGAGAGACTCCATCAGTGGGCAAGGGAAGGGCTATGGATGTCATTTATCTAGATTTCTGTAAAGCCTTTCACACAGTCCCCCACAATATCCTTCTCTCTAACTAGAGACAGGTGGATTTGATGGTGGACTGTTTGCTGAATAAGAAATTGGGTGAACAGTTGCATCCAGAGGGAAGAGGTCAACAGCTCAGAGTCCTGGTGGACATCAGTGACAAGTAGTGCCCCTCAGGGGTCTATACTGGGACAGTGTTATTTTATATCTTCATTAATGATACAGATGAAGGGATTGAGTACACCCTCAGCAAGCTTGCAGATGACACCAAGCTGAGGGTGGAATGACACACCTGAAGGACCAGGCCATCCTGAGGAACCAGGACAAGCTCCAGAGCTGCACCCATGGGAATCTCATGAGATGTAACAAGGCCAAGCATAAGTTGCGTGCTGGACCAATCCCACAGTGAGGGCAGCAGAGGCGGGTGGGTTCTGCTCCTCTGCCCTGTTAGGTGAGACCCCCATCTCCTGTGCTGCTTCCAGCTGTAGGCTCCCAGCACAGAATGGACATGGAGCTGATGGAGCAAGTCCAGAGGAGGCCACAGAGATGGTCAGAGGCGTGGAACTCCTCTTCTATGCAGAGAGGCTGAAGGAATTGGGGCTTCTCATCCTGGAGAAGAGAAGGCTCCAGGGAGACCTTAGAGCCCCTTCCAGTGCCTAGAGGGCCTCCAAAAGAGCTGGAGAGGGGCTTTGGACAAGAGTCTGGAGTGAGAGGACAAGGGGGGGATGGCTTCCCACTGCCAGAGGGCAGGGTTAGATGGGATACTGGGGAGAAATTCTTCCCTGTGAGTGTGCTGAGGCCGTGGCACAGGTTGCCCAGGGAGACTGTGGCTGCCTCATCCCTGGAAGTGTTCAAGGCCAGGTTGGACAGGACTTGGAGCAACCTGGTCTGGTGGAAGGTGTCCCTGCCCATGGCAGGGAGTTGGAACAAGATGATTTTTTAAGGTTCCTTCCAGCCCAAACCATTCTGGGATTCTATGATTTCTCCAGACATTTTGGTACAGACTGAAACAGGGACTTGTTCTCTTTTGATAGGTGTGTCATGAGAGTAGCACAGTTCGCTCTTGTTTTTCTCCTCTTTTCTAGGTGACGACAAGGAATAGAGACAGTCTGGGACTTTTCAGTCACAAGACATCATATATATAACAAAGTTATGCCATATGTCAGGTTACACCTTCCAAACTGTTATGTTTGTTTTTGGGCAGTGTGTTCTACAAACAACTGACCTCTCACCTTATTGGCAGCAGTCATTGCAATAGGGCTGTGCCTGGGATGGACAGTTCAGCCCAAAATTGCAGAGGAAGACCCTTCTTGGTCCCTTAGTTTGTCCCCATGAAGGATTTTAGAGCCCATTTTCCTATTCCAGCTCTGCAGCTGAGAGGGAACTGAAGTAGCACGAGACATATTTTGGTTTATGTATGTCTGTGCCAAGCCATAAGGGAGGCAAGAGCATGCTGCTTAAAATGCTGCAAGGGTTTAAAAAGGTCTTACAGCAATGTGTAAATAAGTCTGAGACGCTAGGACGTGTGTCTTGGAAAAGGTCTGTTTCCTGATGGGTAATGTCTGTTTACAAGATGCCTGCTCAGCTGTTCCTGCGATGTTTGTGTGGGCTAGCAGCCCAGCCACAAGTCTAGCTGAGCCTGTTCTCCTCTCCCACCTCCAGCTGCAACTCTATGACGTTGAAAGCAGCACCAAGACGACCATTTTGAACTATTGCTCCTACGTGCAGTGGGTCCCGGGCAGTGATGTGGTGGTCGCTCAGAACAGAAACAGTCTCTGCATTTGGTACAACATCGATGCTCCAGAGCGAGTCACCATGTTTCCTCTGAAGGTAAAACTGGAGACTTTGATTGCCTCCTGCAGTTTCTTTTACTTCTTCCTCACGTGTGTGGGAGTAGCAAGGGTGGTATGGCAGAAGGGGGACAGAAGGGAGCTGTTAGTTTCGTATAGACAAAATATGAGCTTATTTGTCAACTTTGTGGCAGACATTTCTGGCAGAAGATGGAGCAAGGAGCTGCTTCATGGCTCAGTCTGCTCAGTGCGAGCTCATTCAGAAGAGCCGTGACTGGCAGAGCTGTTGCAGTGCTGCCCTCACATCCCTGCAACCCCACAAACTTCGGGTGAACAGGGGCGTATTGACAGCTGGTGCTCTTTCTAGGGGGATATCGTAGGCTTGGAAAGGAATGATGGAAAGACTGAAGTGATAGTATCTGAAGGGGTGAACACTGTGTCCTACACCCTGGATGAAGGCCTCATAGAGTTTGGAACTGCCATTGATGATGGGGATTATCACAGGTAAGTGCTGGATACGCCGATGGGGATGACACATAGCTCATACCACATGCCAGACACCTGGGAATCAGTGGTCGATGCACAGCAGCAGCACAGCTTTCCAGAGCTGGACTTCAGACTCTCGGCATGATCTTGGTGCCAGGTCTGGCTGTAATGAACATCAGAGTCCTTCAGGAGAGAATATTCAGCTTTTGCCTTCTTGCAGCTTTGTGGTTTCAAACTCAGGGAGACACTGGCCAGTCTGGTCCCACAGACGCCAACAGGGCTTTGCTGAAGGTAATTGTCAATTAATTGCAGTGAATAAGAGTGTCTCCAGAGCAGCCAAATGTGAAGTGGTGCTTGGGTGCTTTTACTGCTGCCCTTCCAGGGATGGTGGCAGTATTATGGAAACATCCAGGAGCTGTGCAGAGGAAAAATTGACTGCCTGAAGTGGTCATGGCAGCCACCTGGGTACTGCTGGCACTGTTGCAGAGCTTTTAAAAGTGACCAGGGTAGAAGACTTCACATGTAGCACTGCTGCATCTTCAGAGACTTTCTTAGCGGGGACTTGTATCAGACACAACACTTTAGATTTGTCCCACACGGCTACAGCTTTGTGCTGATCATCTGCCTCTAAGTACCTTAGCCCAGGTAGGAATAACCTAAACCTCTGAATTTTCCCCTGCTCTGTCAGGCTCTGTGTTACACTGTCCTCTTTAGAGCTGGGCACACACAGCTGGCTTTGTTTTCAGTGCCACTCTGGTTAGGAAGCTTCTGTCTCACAGTCTGGGATTTTCCTCAGAGAGCTCTTCTGTCACTGAAAGTCCACAAATCTCTCTGTCTTAAGGGCTACTGCGTTTTTGGAGACACTGGAAATGTCTGCAGAGACTGAAGCCATGTGGAAGACCCTCAGCAGACTGGCGTTGGAAGCAAGACAGCTGCACGTTGCAGAGAGGTACATCACGTCTTCATGGCTTCAACATGCTCTTTGCTGAATCCCAGAAACCAGGGTCCAGCTAAAGATGTGGCTCTGTGTATGCTCTGGAAGATTCACTGCATTGGAGACTTACGTATTCTCTATGCCAGGCCATGACTTCACCTTTTCATTCCAGCCGGTAATGCCAGAACCAGGGGTGGGAAGACCTCTCTCTGTAGCATAAATTTTTGTTGATGGTAGCCCAAAGCTGTGTATAGCAAGGACACAGAGAGCTGGCAGACATGAACAAGCTCAAGGCATTGCTGAAGCCTGGGGAGGTGAAACATGAGCCTTGGTCATGCTCCTGGATTCTCCCATGAAGCAGGGCTAGAGGGCACATCTGAACATAGGTCTTGGCAAAATCCTTCTCTTGAAGTAGGCCTACCCCACCTCTCCCATTGTTGAGCTGAGTCTGCTGCCCGGGTTCTGATTTTCTTCTCTTGGACCAAAAGTAAGCAGCAAAACCTGGTTATTGACTAACTGCTTTGCATTTTCCAGGTGCTTTGCAGCTCTGGGAAACATGGCAAAGGCTCGATTTCTGCATGAAACCAATGTCATTGCTGACCAGGCAGCTCAGGAGCACGTAAGTCAAACTTTTTCTGCTCTGCTTTCCTGTAAACACTCGCATGCACATTATCTTCTATGTCCTTGCTCACCAGTGTCATGCTACAAACCAGTACCTCTTCATGTAGAAACTGCTGACGTTGTCTTCTATCCACAGCTGCCAGGTCCCTCTCAAGGCTGGCCATTTTATACTGTCCTGGCGTGCCACTGCTATGATTCCCATCTGTCTTTCGTTTCTGTAATGACCCAGCCTCCACCTGCAGTCCTCTCCACGTTCCATTCTAGAGCCTGTTCTTTCCTTCAGCAAACTGAGCTTGCTGCTGTTATCTGCAGGGTGGGGATGGCACAGACCATTACCTGGTGCGGGCCCGCCTGGCCATGCTAGACAAGAACTACAAGCTGGCAGAGATGATCTTCCTGGAACAAGTGAGTAAAGGAACAAGGAGTGGAAAAGGTTCTGTTTATTTCTGGGTGGGGAGGTGTGCGTCCTATGCTGTAAGAGGAAAGGAAGATGTTGCTTGTTCTTAGGAGAAGAGTGCTCTCCATGAAGTAGAAGCAGGTATTCCTTGTTCTGAGCTGTAGGATTACCCTGAGATGCATGAAGAGTGTGAGGAAGGATGTATATCCAAGTAATGGAGACAGTACACTTTTTCAAGTGTTTTCTGCACATCTAACCCTGCCCACTGTGACAGCTCCATGGCATTGTGTCTGCTCCTAACCTAGAGCCTTCAGGTTAATGCTTTGCTTTCCAACACAGAATGCCACAGAGGAGGCCATGGACATGTACCAGGAGCTGCACATGTGGGATGAATGCATTGTGGTGGCCAAGGCCAAGGTACAGGATATTGCTGCACTGGGCTGTGGGCTGGTTTTGCTTGGTAAATCTTCTGGTTGGGAGTCCATTCAGGGTCTGTGTTCTTTTCACCTGCCCTACCTTGCTTCTGCTTAGAAGGGCTCCAAGTAGGAGGGAGGGTTGCACTGGTGTAAGTACAGACCTGGATGGATAGGGAGAAAAGCTACTGAAATTGGTTTAGGAGTATCTGTGGCTTCAAAAAAGAATGGGTAGTGCCATGGTGCACAGGGCTGGCATTGTCGTTTCTGATAACTGGACAACAAGAGGCCCGGTGCTATGACCGGGTGTTCAGAGCCTGCAAGATGAGCTAGACAATATCTCATCCTACCCAGGTCAACCAGTTCTGTGTTTCTCCATAGGGACACCCGATGCTGGAGAAGTTGCGTTGGGGTTACTACCAGTGGCTGCTGGACACCCAGCAGGAAGAGAAGGCTGGGGAGGTCCAAGAGGGACAGGGTGACTACCTGGCAGCCATCAGCTTGTATCTGCGGGCAGGGCTGCCAGCCAAAGCAGCACGGCTAGCCATGAGCAGGGATGAGCTGCTCACCAATGGGGATGTCCTCGACAGGATCTCCACGGCACTGATCAGAGGGGAACTGTATGAACAGGTGAATGGCCCTTCCCACTGGGCTTTCTGCTTAGGGGCATCAGGGCCCTTACCCTATCCTCTGCACCTGTGAGACACAGCGGGACTGAGCTGGAAGGTAGCAGAGGTAATTCTGTATTGATAAGTTTGCAGTTAACATTTATGAGGAAATACTAACTGTATCCATTGTACATGGGGGAGGTCTAGAATTACTGTTATTAATCAGGAAAAAAGATCACATCTGATTGGCAACATGTCTCCAGAATATAGAGTGTCAGTAATAGTTAAGGAGGCCCTTAGGGGAGTGGGAATCAACAAGAACAGAATCGTGAATCAAACTGAAAACTTGATATCGGTGTGGAAATGTCAGTGCTTCCTCATATCAGAATATATTCCTCATATTGGCGTAAGGGTAGTCTAAATGGAAAAGTTAAGGAAGCAAAACAAAGGAGTTGAAGACTGTCTGTAGAGCCATGAATATCATAAAGAAGGGATGTGATTATTCTCTGTGTCTAATAACACCAAAAATTGATAACTTATTATTAGGTGGCAGTTTTAAAACCAAAGGGTGTTTTTTCCACAGCACATAATCATGTTAATGGAAGACAGCAGTGCTGAGTCTGCCCACTGCTCCATATCCTGGCCAACAGTGGCCTCTGGCAGGTGCTTAGGAAAGGAAAATAAAGAACAGGGCAGGCAAATCAGGGTGGCACTTCCCCTAGTGTGTTTTCATGGGGTCCAGCAGTTTGCAGCCTATAACGTACCTGAACAGCTCTACTTCTGTGTTTAAGAGCTCTTGATAGATTTTACTTCCATGAGCTTGTCAAATTATTGCTTGAACCACATGTAAATTTTAAGTTACAATTGTGGCTGTGAGTTACCCAGTTCATTTAGGTGTTGTGTGAAGAAAAACATTGCTTTTTGTTAGCTTGTTTTATGTCCCCTTTATAAATTACATTTCTCTAGTCTCAATTTATCTTCAGCATTTTCTGGCCATTTCATTTCGACCCAAGAGAACTTTGTGCTTTTTCAAACCTGTCATCTTTTCTTAAGCTTTCAGTTGAAAGAATAACTGGAGCTCCCAGCTACTGGATGTTGTTACCAAAAGTATAAATAGTCCAAAAATGATCGGACAAATCATGGAGGTAGAGTCTGTCAAAAGCCATTAAATGCAATGATGTGAGGGCATCACGACAGCTGAGGCAGCTTCTACTGTGCAGATTGTCAGAGATGGACAAATAGAGGAAAGGCTGATATATACTTGTTCTGTTATTACAGTTCTTTTCTAGATGTGTGATCTTGCCACCATTCAAATACTGAAAGGAGTGAGCCTTTGGTCTGCCAGAATGGCTGTGCTGGGGTCAATCAGCAGAGAGGACAATGGTCTTGGCACATGCTGTCTTTCCTAGAAGTTCCTTAATCCCCATACACTTGGTTAGTTGGGAAGGCAGAGCTGGTGCAGGAGTGTGCGTGGAACTGGTAGGGTATGATGATGTGGGTGGATGGTGGCTCTGGAGACTGGCAGCTTGTATTTGTCATTAGGCTGGAGACCTGTTCGAGAAGGTTGGGAACCCACGGAAGGCTCTGGAGTGCTATGGCAAGGGCAGTGCCTTCCTGAAAGGTACTGTGCTCAATATGTTCCTCTCCTTCATCTCCAGCAGGAGCCTGGATACTCTGGCCTGGTGGCAACATGAAATATTGCCCTGGAGCCTGGAGATTCCTGGCTGCTCTGCAGCTTCCACCTATCGTATCATTCAGTGTATTTTCACATAGTTGTACTTGCACACGCAGTCCCAGGAGAGTGTCCTGTTCCCAAGCCCTTGGCCATGCTGACTGCACCAGCATGGATTTGACCCAGCTCTCCACAGGGTCTAGGTTGCTGGGTAACCCCTTGGAGCTGGAGTGGCTTAGACAGTCACCATTCCCCTCCTTCTGTGCCAGATCCAAGGCCCGTATTTGCCCCACAGTTCTGCTTCCCTGCTGGCCTCAGCATGACAGCTCTTGTGTCCTCTTACAGCCGTGGAGCTGGCTCGCCTGGCATTTCCTGCGGAAGTTGTGAAGCTGGAGGAGGCCTGGGGAGATCATCTGGTGCAGCAGAAACAGCTGGATGCTGCTATTAACCATTACATCGAAGCCAGGTGGGAGCAGGGGAAGGCTGTATAAGCAGCAGGATACTGACAGGGTATGAAGTTGATACCTTTGCCTCTATCAGCAGGGGGTTTGCCTGAGTGACCCCCCACTACCTTGCTTAGCAGTGCCCCAGTTCCTTGTGTGCACCAGCCATTGATGCCTTCCCACATCTCTCCCAAGGTCTTACAGTGCAGATGGCTCCTCCCTGCTGTCCCGGTTCTTTCATCTCCCTTAGCACTGCCAGTTACTCAGCTCCTTTATGCTGCTCTAACTCAGGAAGCTGAATCAAGCAGCAGAGCGCTCTAGTCTTCCTGGCATAGCGTAGCTGGAGGAGATGCCTGCTGCCTGGCTCTTAAGACTGATGGGTTTGCTGCTAGGTGCTCAATTAAGGCCATTGAGGCAGCTTTGGGAGCCCGGCAGTGGAAGAAGGCCATCTACATTTTGGACTTGCAGGACAAACAGACAGCAGCCAAATATTACCTCAAGATTGCCCAGCATTATGCAGCTTTACAGGAGTATCAGGTGAGGCCACAGACCACGATCACCACTGCTCTGTGTGTCCCTTGGATATATTGAGTGTGGTCTTTTCCTGGCAGGTTGCAGAGGAACTCTACCTCAAAGGAGGCCAGACCAAGGATGCCATCGACATGTATACACAGGCTGGGCTCTGGGAACAGGCTCACAAGGTAGAGTCAGAAGCCAAAGCCTCTGGGAACCTCACCCCACTTGGTGAGATGTGTCTTCCATCAGGAGATGGTAGTGCCTTGTGCACCAATACCTAATCAACCAGTACTCTTCCCAGATATGCATGCGGGGCCATCCAGTAGCCAGCAAGAAATCCGTTCCCAATATTCGCATCCTGACCATGGCCTTCTCTCTCTCTCAGAGCCCCATGTGGGTGCACCTCTGGCACAAATGGCCCTCTCCAAGAGCTGGTCCTGTGTGCTTTGTGACAGTGACAAGTGACTGCCTGTTCTTTGCAGAGCATATACCACAGATACCTGTTTGTCAGATGGGAAGGAAATGTTTTCCCCTTCTCCTTCCCTGTCATGTGTCAGGAAATTGCTGTTCATTTTCTCCCCTGTGTGTTCCTTTTGGCAGCTGGCACTCAAGTGTATGAGCCAGGAGGATGTGACTGTGCTGTACATAACCCAGGCCCAGGAGATGGAGAGACAGGGCAAGTACAAGGAAGCAGAGAGGTGAGTTTCTTCCAGTACTGGTACCAGTCCAAGACTGAGCCCTGAAAAATTGGCTGTAATGAGGAGAAGCCCTTTCCTGGGTTAGGAGGAGAATTTGGGACTAGGGTTTGGAATGGTCAGAGGAACTTTTTCCACACACTGAGAACTGAAGCTGGTATTTCAGGTTGCGGAAAGATTTCAGGGACTGGTCAGTCCTTGGCTGAGCCATTTGGATGTGCTTGTGTTCCCAGGCTGTACATCACTGTGAATGAACCCGATTTGGCCATTACCATGTACAAGAAGTGTAAGATGTATGATGAGATGGTTTGCCTAGTAGCCAAGTACCACAAGGACTTACTTGGAGATACTCACCTGCACCTGGGCAAGGTGAGTGCATCTCATGGCAGGGGATCACCTAGACCAAGCAGGGGCAAGATTGCTGTTATGAACGAGTGTTTTGAGATCGCTTAAAAAATCAGTAGCAAGCGTATGAACAAAAGTCAGGTTTAATATTAAGCATCAAAGCATAACAAGTTTGTTGTCAAGATTCACTCTACTACTTACAGGACAGCTAAGGCACAACAAGGGAAAACAGGCAACAACGAAACCAAACAAAATCCAGGCAATCAAAACAGAAATTAACTGAGAACTATCTAGAGGGGTGTGCGGGTGTGTGTTTAGGTGTGTGTGTGACAAAAGAGTGTGGGCAAGGATAAAAAAGAGCATTGCCTAAAAGCTTGACAGCACTCATACTTAACAGTACTTTAACTTAACTTATACCTTAAGCCTAGCCTAACAATTTAACCTAGGAAAACATTTAACTTACACCTAACTTAATTTATAGCTTAGCCTTAACAATCTAACAGAGGAATAACACTTAACAGCATTTAGCCTAACTTGTAACTTCGAAGTTATACTTAGCAACTCAGCAGAAGAGTAACACTTAGCAACACTTAGCTTATAACTTATGTTTAACAACTTAGCAAAAGAACAACACTTAGCAGCATTTAAGTAAGTTTATAACTATAACTTAACCTTACTTACCGGCGTAACTTAGATATCCAAGATACTTAAACATCTAAGAAAGCAGCATTTCTCTCAGAATTGCTATAGCATATGTGCATCTTTGTGCACCCAGACAGACACAGTCAGTGCCTACAAGGTACCGGTGAAAAATTCCTCCCATAGGTCAGTGAAATCCTCACTTCGGATGCCTTTGCACCTCCCGATGGGGGAAGGAGTGAAGGTATTGGCCCAGGACACGTCGTGGTGTTTCGGCGATCCTCCAAGAATAGCAAACCTGAGGGTTTGCTGGCTCTGAGATGTGTCCCCTGCTCAGAGGGAGATTGCTGGACGCAGCCCTCTGTGGTTCCAGGAGAGCTCAAAAGGGTCTCCTTTTGGATCCCTGTTTATAGGGTCGCAAGAGAGTGGGCTTCAGTCATAACAATGTTTCATCCTGGCCAGAGTTTGGGTTGGCATTTTCTTTGAAAGGGTGAGAATAGGAATGTTATGCCATTCAGGCCAGAGGAATATTTTCCAAGGCTGGTCATAAGGAAAACAGAAGCTCATTAGACAACAGCAGTTCCTGGGAGCAAGACAGTGTTTCTGATACGGTCAGGAAGAGCTGAGCCCAGGTGCTGTTCTCAAGGCCAAGGCCTAACAAGCATTTCTGAGATCATACTGCAGCCTAGAAAGGAGGAGGGGGGAATGCACCACTGCAAGTGTCACTGTCTCGTTGCCTCTGACTGCAGGAGCTGGAGGCAGAGGGGCGCTTGCAGGAGGCTGAGTACCACTACCTAGAAGCCAAAGACTGGAAGACCACAGTGAACATGTACAGAGTGAATGACATGTGGGAAGAAGCGTACAGGGTAATAATCATTCACAGCTCCCCACCTGTGCAGAGGTCAGGTTCTGGCTGTGGGATCCTGATGGGAACTGCTTTGTCTCTGTTCACTGCAAGACCAGAACATCTGGTGTACACTACCCAGCCTCAGAACTGCCCCAGCCCTGGAGGCCTATGGGACTCCCAGTCTGCAGCATTGCAGTCCAAAAGCAGGGTTTGACCCTTGGCCTTTCTGCTGTGCTGCCTTCCTCCAGGCACTGCTCTGCCCCTGATCACTGCATCCTATTGTACCTCAGAGGTGTTGCTCTGGCCACAGCCCCTGCAGCACTGCTCTCCTCCGTGTGGCCATGGAATGCTGGGGTCACTTCTGTCCAAACAGTGATGTAGGCTGTGCTGAGGCAGCAGCTGTTCTGCTCCACCATATATGCCTTTGTCTTACTCTCCCACTCCCCAGTACAGTGGTGGTTGCAGAAGGGCTCCTTGGGAGGGAACAGATGGTTTTGGTGCTCCCTCGTGCCGGCAGGCAACACATGAGAGGGGCTCAATCCGCTGAAGGTGAAACAGATACACTGGGTTCTTCCACTTCCTTTTCCTTGGACAGGTGGCCAAGGCACATGGAGGCGCAAACTCCCATAAGCATGTGGCGTATCTGTGGGCAAAGAGCCTGGGTGGAGAGGCAGCTGTGAAACTCCTCAGCAAATTTGGACTTCTGGAGATGGCCATTGACCATGCAACGGACAGTGGGTATGCAGGTGCCTCTGCCCAACACTTCCCTCCCCTCTGCTTAACCAGAGAAAAAACGTGTGGGCCAAGATAACTGTGCATATGGTAGCTGCAGGTCCAGAAAATGACATGTCTTCCCACCCCACCATGATTCACACAGGCCTTCTGCATCCTTGACACATCCCACTTCTCGTCTTTGTGTCAGTCTCTCTGATGCCAAGTCTGAGCTGGGCAGGCAAATGCAGTTTGTCCCTTAACGTCTGCAGGGGAAAGCTTGTGAGAGCCTCTGAGCTTGAGAGGTGGTACTCCTCATGTCACCATAAACAACTGCCTGCCACAAAGGCTTTGGCCCTGCTCTGCAGCTGGCCAGGTGTCTGCCTGTATGGGCATTCATTACTGCTCTTCCCGAGGCTCCCACATCTCTTGGCTCCTGCCTTGGGCTCTAACAGCAGGTGTGAAGGAGCCGAATTTCCTAACTAGGGACTCTAACAGCTCCTGGTCAGGAACAGGAGGAACGGGCAGGGCTAATTCACTTGGGACCCCCTGTATTCCCCTCTCTCCTCTCCCAGTGTCTTGTGCTCTACTTGCTGTCTTGTTCTTGATGAAGGCATACTCTCACAGCACAGAGTCCTTCTCTCTTTCGTTGCAGGGTCTTTGAATTTGCTTTTGAACTGGCCCGCCTCTCCATGAAGCAGAAGATGCCAGACATCCACTTGAAGTATGCCATGTTCCTAGAAGATGAGGTAATTTTCCCCCTGGAACAGGTGCAAGTTCTGTGGTCCCTCAGGTAACTGAGCAGTTGTCCCTGGGCTGATGCAGCAGTCACAGTTCTGGCTGCAGTCGCTGCATATCCAAAGGGTTCCATGATGACAGCCCCAAGCTCCACACACCTTTGTTTCATAAATCCTCCCTGCCTTGTGGAAAGTAGAGCAGGTCATGTGATGATACCAGAACAGGAAGGTGTGCAAACAAATCACTTCCTCTCCTCTAGGGCAAATTTGAAGAGGCTGAAGGAGAATTCATTAAAGCTGGGAAGCCCAAGGAAGCTGTGCTGATGTATGTGTCCTCCACATCCTGGCTTGCTGCATCTGCTCTCTCTGTGCAATGCCAGCCTGGTTGCCCCTCCAGCACTGGGCTGCTCCTTGTCATCCTTGTTGTTATATCTCATGTCCCTGTTGCATCTCATCCCCCCAGGTTTGTGCATAACCAGAACTGGGACGCTGCGCAGCGTGTGGCTGAGGCTCATGACCCAGACAGTGTGGCTGATGTGCTTGTTGGACAGGCACAGTTTGCCTTTGAGCAGAGAGAGTTCCAGAAGGCAGAGGCATTCCTCCTGCGAGCACAGAGACCTGAGCTGGCCATAAAGTACTACAAGGTGAGTGCAGACTGGAGCAACATCATTGCCTTCCTCACTGGACAAGAACCCAGTTTAGATGAAGGAGTGAAATTCACTTCCCCCTCCCCCGTCAGCTTAGTAGCCAAAGAGAAACTGCTTACTCAAGGTTTCTAGAGGAACTTAATTCTGGCCTGAAGACTGAACCAGTGGATTTCACATCATAGCTTTGCACTCTCACAGTTCTGCAGGATGTGTCCTGCTGGAATGTGGGTGGTCCTTGGGGTAGCACAAGTGGGTGCATTTGAAGGCTTAAGTGCCCATTCCACCACAGTAGCTGAAATGGATGAGCATGTTCCCCTGAGGTAGTATGGGCAAGTGGATAGACATAGGTGCCATTCTGGGGGAGGAAAGAATTGGGTGGTGCTACTGTGGTTGTTTCTTCTCGTCAGTTCTCTGGCAAGGTGGCATGAGGGGATAGATGTGTTATGTGATGGCAGGAGTGTGGGGGATCCTGGTGAACTCGTGAAAACTTCTCCCCGTTGTGCCTGTGCAGGAGGCCGGCATGTGGAGCGAGGCCCTGCGGATCTGCAAGGAATACGTGCCTAGTCGACTGGGAGAGCTACAGGAGGAGTGTGGCAGAGAGGCTGGCAAGAAAGGCTCCAGGTAAGGAGTGCTGTGGTCAGGCTGCAGGAAATAGCCCAGAATCTCTTCCCCATGGCCATTTTGCTGATGCCTTACAGAAACAGCCTGATGGGATCCCTGGCATCCACTTGTTTCCTTCTTGAGGACTCCGGACTTCTTACTGCATAGGTTTCCTATCATCCTTCCTTATTGCTCTGGGAGGCTTATTTCTGCCATCCAAGGTCTCCCAGATGGCTTTTTGCCACGCTTACAAATCTCCATGGTCTCCTGTACTGCCATTGCATCTCCCCAGGGTCTTTGGTCAGTCCCCAGCACTGTTCATGTTCTCTGTCCCATGCTCCTCTCTGTCTGAGGTCCCTGCTTGCCTGTACTGTGCACCTCCCTGCCTACACCCTACACACTGTCTACAGGATCTCCGGCAGCATCCCAGTCCTGCTCACAGCCTGCATTCCTCCCTGCAGTGGAACTGAAGGGCTGCTGGAGCAGGCACGGGAGTGGGAGCAGTCTGGGGAATACGCCAGGGCAGTGGACTGCTACCTGAAGGTGCGGGACCCCAGCAACAGTGTCCTGGTGGAGAAGTGCTTACTGAAGGTACTGTCAGGGGCTGTGATTCCCTTCACCTGCTCTTCTGCCTGAAAGCTCTTCCACAACCCGAGTGCACCTCAGGGATCCCTGTCACTGCAGGGCACAGGAGAGCCTGCAGTGGCTGCAGGGCTGAAAGCCTTCATAGCTGTTCTCTTGAGCCATGACAGGCTGTGCTTATCCTGCCTGAGGCTGCCTCCCTTGTTCTGGCATCGTGGCCTGTGGCAGGCCCATGTCCGTGTGCCCACAGCTCCCTGCACTGAAGAGCTGCACTTTATGACTCATCTCTTGCTAGAGGAGCACCTTCTTGTGCTCTATGCCACCAGCCTCTGTGTTGTGTTCTTACTTCTCACTCACACCCATGTCCTTGTACCAACTTCAACAACAATTATGTCCTTGTCTGATCTTCTCTTGTGTGTGACAGTAGCTGGGCTTTGCTCCTCTGACTTGTCAAAATGACCTGCCATTTCTCCCCTTCCTCCATCGTTCAAGTGCTTCCAACTGTCAGTCTTTTAGCTGGGACTGAGCACTTCCCAGCTTCATCCCACTCTCCCACCATTTTTATCAATTGAGCTGCTGACAATTTCTTTTCACAGGCTGCTGAGTTGGCCATGAAATTCTTGGATCAGTCACAGAGTATGGAAGTGGCACGGACTGTGGCTCCTCAGCTGGTGGCCATGAAGAAATATAGCATGGTAAGGGCTGGCTCCTGCCCCCAGACTGCTGAAGAAGTAGTGACATTGGAAGGGAGAGCTCTATCCAAGGGAAGGAGGTCAAGTCACATCCCGGGTGATGGGTGGATGGATGGCCTTATCTAGAGTTAGTCAATTCAGAGTCTTCAAGGAGGATGAAAGAGGGGAATGAATCAAGTCCTGGAATACTGTGAGAGAGCCAGGCCTTGGGAGGAGGCAGGAAGCAGAGTAGAGGCTTATCTTTTGGGAAGAGACTTTCTGTTGTGTCTGTGTGGTGGTCCAGCACCAGCTTCAGCCTGGGATACAGGGAACCTGTGGGGTTTTGTCTCCCGTGGTACTGTCTCTGGCCCTGCAGGCAGCTGAGCTCTACCTAAACTTGGACCTTATCCGAGAAGCTATCGATGTCTTCATTGAAGGGGAGGAATGGAGCAAAGCCAAGCATATGGCCAAGGAGTTCGACCCCAGGTATGCCCTGAACTTTGCAAACTATACCCTTCTTGTTCCCCCTCCCACCCCCAGCTGATCTCTTGTCCTGCCTTGTTGCCCCTAGGTTTCCTAGATTCTCCCCACAGTGGCCTTCCCAGGCTCGACGGGGTACATTTTCCACAGCTACTCTTCCCAAGCCATTTAACAGTCTGACAATTTTCTATTGCCACACATCCCACAGAAATTGTTATCCCCTTTTGTTTCACCCCTATCCCTATCTCCCTTTCCCTTGCCATAATTCTGTGCATGCACTTCCTTCTGAAAGCCCTGCAATCCCTTGTTCTCCTCACATATTGTGAAGAGCTGCTTAGACCCTTTCCTTCCCCATCCGTCTGTGCACCAGCAGCCTGCTAGCAAGACATGGCACAGCTGGAAGTCTACTAGTTCCAAGGTTGAATCCAGCCTCTGCACTGATGCAAGACATGAGTCTTGCTGCCTTTTGGGATTCTTTCTACCCACAGGTCAGAGGAGTACGTGGACCAGCATTATAAGGAATATTTAAAAAAACAAGGAAAGGTGGATTCGGTATGTATTTGAGATGTCTCACAGGCTAGGGATGTCAGGACCTGTTCAGATCCTTGGGGCCTTTTGCCTGACTATGAGTACAAGTGAGAAGTCTGTATGTGCCTGTGAGCCATGGCTACTGCATGGCAGACCACAGAATCATAGAAGGGTTTGGGTGGAAAAGGACCTTAAAGCTTATCTCAAGCTCATTTCATTCCACCTCCTGCTTTGGGCGGGGACGCATTCCACTAGATTGGGTTGCTCCAAGCACACATTGCTGGCTCATGTCCAATTTGTTGTCCAGTGACACCCCCAAGTCCTTCTCCTCTGGGCTGCTCCCCATCCATTCTCCCCCTAGGCTGCATCTGTGCATAGGGTTGCTCTGTCCCAGGTCCCGCACCTGTCACTTGACCTGTTGACCTTCATAAGGTTCACATAGCCAACCTCTTCAGCCTGACCAGGTCCCTCTCAATGGAAGATGGGTCACACAGGCTCTGTGATTTCGTGCTGTGGAGGGGAAGAGACTGTGTATCTGGGAAAAAAAGACATGGGTGACCTGATGCCTGTGTGGATGTGAGTAGGAAGCCTGACCTGCACAGTGAATTTATGGCTGTTTCCATCCTCAGCTGGTGGGAATTGATGTCATGGCAGCTCTGGATATATATGCAAAGCAGGAGCAGTGGGAAAAGTGCCTGGAGGTCGCAGCTAAGCAGGTGAGTTCTTGTGTGAGCCCTCGGGGACAGACCTGGGGTCCTGGAGCCATGGAGTGGGTGGGCAGCCTAGAGAGCCGCTGCAGGGGCTCAGGAAGCACCACACTACTGTCCCCATCGTGGCCAGTCAGGCTGAGTGGGGAAGTGCTAGAACCTGGAAGCATATTGTGTTTAAATTTTGTGATTAGTGGAGCATTGGAAGAAGCTAAATGAGTTGTTTGGGCTGGAAGTAATTGTTACCATGGAAACAGAGATTTGTAGAAGAAAGCCTTCTTTCTCTATGTTCCGGAGAGCAGTGGTGTCAGTCAGAATGAGACATCCTAGTCAGGAAAGCAGATTTGACATTTTTTCAGTTTTACTGACCTGAAACTAACAAAATTACCTCAGCAGAGTAATAAAAATGGAGAAAAGCAAAATGGAACTGTTTTACTATGCTCTTTCAAGGCAGTAACGGGAGAAGACAGCTCTTGATTACCAGGATCTACTTTGAGGGATGATTTGTATTCAGTGGTTGTTGATTGGTGATTGGTTATTGGATGGTTATTGGTTCAATGGTTGTTGATAATGGAGGTAACTAAGGGCGGGCAGTTCTTTGGCATGAGGTATTGGTTCAGATTGAATGACAGGGCAGCCTTGGCAACAGTGTCTGCAGTTAGTGGGGACATCACAACTTATCACTCAGGCCAGCGCTGAAGCCTTGGAATGTCTGGGACTGTGATTTTATAACTTTGGTTCCTAAGTAACCTAAGTTTGGATTCTACTAGAGTGATCTTGATGTCTCAGACTTGGGCTTCCCTGTGATACAGATGGTCTCTGTTGTAGTCATTGTTCTCTTGAGAGGCTCCCCTTTTGATATTCTGCTTATCAGGAGCCACAGAAAATAACTGCACACTCCATTTAATGGGAAAGAATCAGACAATTTATTGTCGTGGGCACCACAAGGCCACATTGAGTCTAAGAATCTTGGTGTCTGCTCGTGCCTCTAAGAGAGCATTAGCATGACCCTTTTCCGTAACCAGTGCAGAATATAATCGCTTTGACTCAGCTGTCCTACAGTGATTATACAGCAAAAATGTTACATTTATCAAAACAGACTTAATCTTTATCCCAAGCTATACTGAACATGGTACTTCACCAGCACCCCATCTGGGTGTTCAAGTTCTGGACATCTGCTGGGACACTGGTCTTTTTTCTGCATTATAAACTTGCTTCCATTGCTCAGTTTTTAACAGTATGACACATTTTGTGCCATTTTCTTCTTCTCATTACTGTATTTATGCATGTGTGAAGCAGTTCTTTCCTCATTTGAATTTCTGTGAGGCCAACAGCAGTCCTCAGCCGTGTCTGTGGGGTCAGCACAGGTATGACCAGCACTCTAAGAGGGTCTGCAGTCCTGGAGCTGTGACAGCGTGTGGATAATGGACCAGAGCAGCTTTGTAAATTACAAACATCTTCACCCAGGGTTTTAGTTACTTTCTTTGTTAGACTAAGGGCTGCTTTATAGTTGGTAGCCTTGTTGGCATACAGTAGAGGTGCTGCATCCTTCAGGTGTTTGGCAGTATTCCTTTGGCAAGTGGTGAACAGCTGGAAAGCAGCTGTATTCGCGTGTGTGGAGGATCAGCACAGCATCAGCTAGCCAAGATAAAGGTGTCAGTAGGGCCCAAATCAGAACCCAGGTCTGCTTAGGGGAGTCTGGCTCTGATTACCTGTTTCACCATTTAGGACTCAGGTGTGTGGGGTTGTGCACACACAGCTGAATCCATCCCCACCAAGTGGCAAGTCTTTGGTTCATGAGTGTCATGCTGCTGCTTTCCATGTGTCTTCTCCAGGGCTATAAAGTCCTGCACAAGTACGTGGCTCTGTATGCAACACGCCTGATCTGTGAGGGCAGCTGGGATAAAGCTCTGCGCCTGTACGTCCTCCATGGAGCACCTGCCAACCCACAGGTAATGAGGGCAGCACCACATCTCGGGGTGAGCTGTCCCACTGTGCTGTGATCTGCTGCATGAACCAGGCTCCCAGCCTGAACTGGGCTTGCCTCGCGTTCAGCATGTCCAGCCCTGCACTGGATTCTTCCAGAGGGCTGAAGGAAATCTCCCAGCATGTTCTGCACGGGAAGGAGCAGGGGAAGTTGAATGTTTGTGTTTGTTTTGAGCACCTTGAGCACCAAGTTCAGAACAAAAGGAACCATTTGCCTCTCTGAGAGCACTGGCTGCAGGAAGCATCCTTCCATCCTTTCCTGTTTCCCTGCCTTGTCCCCAGCACCCCTTCCAGCCAGTGATCTGCAGCCCTGCCATTCTGGGAGCCATTTTCTTGGCCTATGCTTGGCAGCAGGAGAGCTCTAGAGTCCGATGACTTCCCGTCTGTCTCCTTCCACACTTCTCTCCTTTTTGTTGCAGAATTTCAACATTTATAAGCGTCTCTTTGTGGAGATGGTGAATGCCTCTGGCATGAACCGTGCTGAGGCATACTCCAGCTGGGCTGACCTGCGGGATGTGCTCCTCAGTCTGGTGAGTGTGGCCATGGCCACCGCTGCCTGTTCAACTCCAGCCCCCAGGGGTTCTTGACTGAGCAGAAAGAAGAACCAGTCTCTCGACAGGTGACATGGGCAGTGTTTTTAGAACACAAACTAAGGGGAAAGAGCTGGCAGTGTGGACAGTAGGAAAACAGGATCCTGTGAAGTGGGTGTGGCTGGGCAAGAGAAGGCAGAGAAGGAGACCCTGTGCTCCAGGCCACATCCTAGGAGTAGCTCTGGACATTGGCCCATGCAGAGCTCCATGTGTCACTGCGACATGGGAGCTATCCTGACATGTCCTCTTCTTGTCCTACACCCATATTCAGCAGCTTGGATGGGGAGAGCACAGAGCTACTGAGCCTGGAAAAGATGAGTCCTCCCCATCTCCCCATTGATGCTTAGAGCCTTCTGCTCCTCATTCCTGTCCAGAACACCTCAGCCAGAGTCCATGATTGCCCTGTCTCTGTTTCTGTCCCACAGATACCTACTTCGAGCATAAGCAAAATGAAAAAATCCTCCCTTTGTCCCTCCAGACTCACCCCTGCTTCCAGTGCTGGGTATTGTTGCAGTACTGGTGACTCTCCCTGGCTCCCACAGGCTTCCTTCAGCACGCTTTTGGACCCTGAGCACCCAAGGCCCAGCCCTTGTTCAGTCCCAGAGGTGTCTAGATATTGCAGATCCTTCTCTCTCCTGACTTCCCTGTCTCGTGGATGAAGAGTGCCCTCGTGCTCTCCTGCTCTCAGTTCCTCTCATTTTCTCCTCTCAGTGTGAAAACCTAGTGAAGTCCAGCGAGGCAAACACTCCAGCACATGAGGAGTTCGAGAGGATGCTGCTGGTTTCCCACTACTGTGCCACCCGCTCCGCCGCGCAGGGTCTGAAGCAGCTGGTGAGGCCTTGAAGTTCCTCTGCCAGGTCACCACCCAGCGTGGGGAAGCCCATGGGGATGTGCAGGTTCAGGGCTATTCATAGGTTACTATTCCAGTTCACAGATCACACATCATGGATGTATGAGAATAGGACAGCGATAATCTGGGAGCCCACCACTAGCAGGTGGAACTGTTGATGGTGTTCTCTGCTTATCGTGGATACTGCCCCAGCCACTGTGGCTGAGCTGTAAACCAGGGGAGGAGCTGATCCATGTGCTTGGCATGACTTGTGAGAGCAGAGGTGCCAGTAGAAAATTTGGGATCACAAAAAATCTGGTCTTCCCAGGAAGAGGGATGGCTTTCTCTCTGCTCTCCTGGGCTCCAAGAGCTGCTGGGCTTCACACATGGTCTTCAGAGCAGATTGTCTGCCCAGGGCTTTGGCAGGTACTGATCCTGTGTGCTGAGCCAGTGGACCTGTGTGGAGGCATCACAAGACCCTGTGACTGTTTTGGAGTCTTGTGTGCACTGGGATTTGTTCTTGGCCTCCCTGCTGAAGTCTTGATCCATGTGGGATTGTGGAATTGTTCTAGAGCTCTGGATGGATGTGGGACTGGAGTTGTGATGGAGAAGGCCAGGCAAAGGAAAGGTTGCCACAGCTAGGACCCCAGTGAAAGCCACAGGGAAGACTGGGACTTCCCCATTGCTGTGTGTGTGGATATTTGGGGTCCAGAAACAAGTCAGACAGCAAGAGCCAAGTCTGATGTCTTGGAAATCTGTACAGATCTCCACAGCTGTGGACTGTTGAGGTGCTGAGCAGTCTATTTGGGACCATGAAGAAGGGGTGGCCTTGACAGTTCTGTTGTGACGATGGGTATCTGGCAGCAGAAAAGTTAAATTACCCTTCGATTCTTCCAAAACTCTTACATAGTTGAATACAAGAAAAAACTTACTGGGACTGTGGCTGGAATAGGTTTCTTGGAGAGGTTGGAGAGTCTCCATTCCTCGAGATGGTCAAAACCTGACCAGGCATGTTCCTGAACCTGCTGTAGCTGCCTCTGTTTTGACTAGGGCTAGGGCCAGGATTTGGGAACTGCCAGCAATGTCAAGCCAGCAATGCCTTCCAACCTCACCTGTTCTGTGACTTAGATGGGGAATGTTTGGGTGTGGCTTCTAGTGAAAAATAGCAAGGCTTCTAAAGCAGAAGAATTTCACCCTCAGGTGATAGTCCCATGTGTTCTGTAGTGAGGGAACTCGGGATCGGGACTGAAGTTTTTGACCTTTTTTACCTGTAGGGCAGGTATGGGTGCAGAGTCCTTGCTGTGAGTCTGGGGTGATCTCATGAGATCCCTTCCAACCTGTTTTTTCTGTGCTGAATTGTTGTGGCTTTGCTGTCCTCTGTGTCTACAGGACACCGTGGCTGCCCAGCTGTCCATTTCCCTGCTGCGCCACACGGATCTGCTCCCTGCTGACAAGGCTTTCTATGAGGCTGGGACAGCTGCCAAGGTAAGAGCTACCTGCCACTGGACCGGAGAAGGACACAGGGCACCCTGGGCTCAGGGATTCTCAACTTTATCTTCCCAAATCCTCCCTTGGTTGCTGGTCTCTGCCACTGGAGGCTGTTCCTCAAGCAGCTGGCCAGACCTCAGCCTGTGAGCAGATGGGACCTACAGACCCAGGGGTGGACAGAGGCCATATTATGGCTCTGTCAGGGTGGATGTGAGACTGCTCAGCTCTGCTCTGCATCACCCACGTGTCTGATAGTCTACCTGGGTGTTGTGACATGTGGCAAGGACAGCAGCATGTCCTCGCTGCCTGGACCTGGCTGTGCAATAATAGAATCATGGAATGGTTTTGGTGGGAAGGGACCTTAAAGCTCATCTTGTTCCATCCCCCTCCATGGGCAAGGCCACCTTCCACTAGACCAGGCTGCTCCAAGCCCCATCCAGCCTGGTCATATTACCTGTCTGCATTCCGTGGGACAGCCTGTGGCGGTGAGCTGGCTGTCCAAGGGATTCGGTCTTTGGGGATGGCGAGCTGGAATGTGCAATCTCCTCGTCCATTCCCTGGGCTGCAGGCAGGACACTGTGGCACAAACAGAGCCACATCCTTCCCAGCCATGGCTCTGGGAGAACTGGCTGTGAGGATGAGCTGCCCAGTCTCACTCAGGGTTCCTCTCCATACCAGGCAGTCGGCTGGGAGAACATGGCATTTGTCTTCCTGAACCGCTTCCTAGACCTCTCAGATGTGAGTATGGTCTGTGGGGGGACGGCTCGCTCTAAAATGGCAGTGGGATGTAGGGCCACCACAGGCCCCCAGCCTGGTCAGGGCACGCCTGAGGCTCCTGCGTGGCAGCACATCGGAGCTTGTACTGATGGAGAGAGCCCCAAACCCAGTGTGTGTGCCTGGAGAGCAGTGGGCACCCTCACGCTACCTGTGGGAGGTGCCATGCAGGGCACCTGCACAGCCTTGGCCGAGTCACCCTGGGTGTGCCAATGCCACCGTGCACGTGGCAGCAAAGAGCACATTGGCCTGACAATTTAGGCCTGAAATCCTCATGGCTGCAGATGCCATTACAGCTTTCAGGGTGATCTCACTCAAGTTGTTCCAAGAGAAGAAAAACTACTTGGGAGGTGGAGGCCATGGCCCAGTGCTTTGGCCACTGTGATACAAGACTTGGGAGTCCCCTCAGCCCCTTCCTTAACCAGCAGGTTGGCATCAGAAACACCAAATCTAAGGGAGCTGATAGACCTCTGTGCCAGACTCCCAGGTGCTGTCAGTAGCTGCTGGGGGAAAACAAAAGCCCCCGATTACATCTTTCCCTTCTTTGAGGCCACCTGAACAGGGCAGTGTCTGAGAGAGACTGCAGAGTGTGGTCATGGATGACAGGAGGGCCTGGTCACCACAGCACGAACAGGCAGGGGCATCCTCACCATGAATTGTACTGTGAGCTCTACGACTGGCATTGCCCAGTGCTCTACCCCTCCTTTCCCAGGCCATTGAAGAAGGGAACCTGGATTCCCTGGACCATTCTGATTTTCAGAGGACAGACATTCCCTTTGAAGTGCCACTTCCAGCCCATCAGCACGTGCCTGTGAGTGTCACCTGTCTTCTTCAGGTCCTGTGAGCAGTGATGCTGCTTCAGGGCCCTCTGAACAGGGATTGGGATGAGGCTGGGATTGCAGACTGCAGGGGATGGGAACAGACCCAGAACTGCCACCTTCTGCCTTCCCCCCATTGCAAGCACGCACACATATGCACAGACGTGTGCACACACCTGTGTGCACAAACACATGTGCACAGACGTGTTGCACACACACGTGCACATTCCTGTGTACACACACACGCTCTTATGCTCATACACTCAACCACCATTGTGCACCACACGCGTGTGTGCTGTGTGCACATCATGCACGCCCGTGTCCTGCTCTCCCTTGTGCTCCCTGCTGCTGTTGGGCTGCAGCCAGGCAGCAGCATCACAATTCCAGGCCGTGCTCGGGCCTTTGCCCACAGGAGGAGCAGCGGGAGGAGGTGAGGGACTGGGTGCTCACCATGTCCATGGACCAGCGGCTGGAGCAGGTGCTGCCGCAGGATGAGCGCAACACCTACGAAGCCTCTCTGGTAGCAGCAGGTACCGGGGTGCACTCCCTGCCCTGCATGCTGACAGGTAAGCTCCAGGCCAGCTCACTCAGACCAGAGACGACACCATGCCATGCAGGGAGTGGGAACATGCTGCAGGGTAGGTCTGGGAGGATGTCTGGGCTGGGCTGTAAGAGGAGTGGAGAGACTGTGTGGCTGTGGGGAGCCAGCTCTGCTGGAGGAGATGGGGTTCTTTTCTACTGTGGGGGTGAGTGAACGCTGGAACAGGTTGCACAGAAGTTGTGAGATTGCCATCCTTAGAGACAGTCAAAAGCTATCTGGACACAGCCCTGGACTGGGGTGGCCCTACCTGAGCAGGGAGTTAAACCATACAGACCCCAGAGCAATTCTGACCTCGGCCACTCTGTGATTCAGTGATGGCTCAGGCTGGCACAGCTCTGCCTAGGGACTCCAGGCTGGCCAGCACAGACAGTTGTGAATGAGCAGCACCTGGCTCTGCTCTGCAGTGCAGGACTTAAAAAGGGTCAGAGAAGGGGGACCAGGGGTGGGCCAGGAACAGGAGGAACAGGGGTCTGGCTCCAAAAGTCAGAAGCTGGGTGCCATCATTGGACCTACTCACTTGGGTGTCATTGCCCAAGGGCAGTTCAGCCTTCATCTTCATTTGATCCCAGCAGTTCGGGCACCCCTTCTTCATTTTGGTCTCCTAGAGACCAAGGCAGCATTATTGCCCCCAACACACTGTGCTGTTGGGGCAGCCCCAGCCACAGCATGGGGAAGGGGTGCACTGAGTGGGGGGACCCGCTGTGGGGCTCAGCTTCTTCTGAACGTGTCACTTTGTGCCCAGGGTACCCAGTGCTAAGAAACAAGATTGAGTTGGGGCCAGGCCGAGAAGTGAAGAAGGACGCCTGGTACAAGTTCATGATGGCTGTCAAGGTGAGCCAGAGCCTCGTGGGCAGGGACACAGGCTGTGGGTGGGGTTCAGCCCCTCATGCTGACACTGCAGCATCCTTCTGGGTGAGTCATTGTCCCAGGGCAGTTCACTGCACTCTCCTGGCAGTGCTGCTTGGTGGGGATTAACAGACCCAGTCCTGCCAGCCCACGGGCTGCCTTCAGGCAGGGGGCACAGGGGAGCCCCCTTCCAGTGCCAAGGCCTCTCTCTTTCTGCAGACATCCCATAGCCCTGCAGGCCAGGATGTGATCGAGTTCCTCCGACGGTGGTGTGGGGGACTCCCAAGCACCAGCTTCTCATTCCAGTGAGCAGGACTGTGGCAGGTTTCAGGCCTGTGGCAGCTTTCCTCAGCACCTTCCACATCCAATAAACATGTTATCTCAGCCCTGCAGTGCTCCTGTTTGTCAGGGGATGCTGAGCCCAGAACACCTGCAGCTGCTGGGCACAGGGCTGTAAACCCTGTACATGTGTCTCAACCCACATATCCATGGGTCACTGTCACACTGGGACCACGGCTCTGTCAACATCCCTGTGCTTGGGGAGTGGCAAGCACAGAGATGGGCTCACAGAGCAGCTGCACTTTCCTTCCCTTGGCAGGCCTCACTCCCAACCAGCCCTCACCTGGCAGAGCCACTCAGAACAGCCAGTGTGGAAAGGAAAAGTTTATTTATTCAAGAAAACTAGAGATCCACATGACAGGGATTCTTCCCCTTCTGTTCCCTGAGATGTCTGAGCACAGGCACAGCCAGCTGACATGCCTGCAATGGCACCAGGACTTGGGCCCCAGCATCTCTGCCCACCCCCATTACTGCTGCCAGAAACCGACAGAGCCTTCAGCACACCTGGAAGGGCCTGGCAGCTTGGGGAGAGGATGGGAGAGTATCTAGGGCCCATGGCACCTGCTGACCTGCAGGGTCTGTCCCAGGTGGGGTGGTGGAGCTGGGGGGAGGGGGCAAGGCACACCCCTCACCCCTGCAGCCCACCTTACGCACACCGACACTGCAGAAGGTGTGACATCACCTTGCCCCGGACCTTGCTGGATCACAGCACTCCTGCAGCACCACCTGGGAGTGAAGGAGCACATGTCAGTGCCAGGCTGTGCTGCAGGGCCCAGCATCACACTGACTCCTCTGCCCATGTTCTTAGGAAGAGGTGTTTTGGGGGCTGGTGTGGGCATGGGCCCTCTTGATGGCAGAGCCCATCCCAAGCACGGCCCACGTGGTGCGCTCACCTCTCCAGCTACGCGGGAGACTCAGCAAGTCCTGCCAGGAGCTGCTGCCTCTCACGGAGTGGCTTCTCCACTGCTGTACTTGGCCTGGCCAGCTAGAGAGAAAAAGACAGAAGTGTAGGGTGGCAAGAATATGTGATGGGCAGTGTTCTCACAAGAAAAGAACATGCCTGGCTGCCAGGGGGATGAAGAATAGGGTCCCTCTGCCACTCCCCATGAAGGGGTGCTGGTCTGGCACCTGGGCTGGCTAGAACAGGTTCCAACTCAGCATCCCCTCCCCCTCACTGCTGCACAGCCTCCTTCTTCCCAGCAGAACCCAGCGCCTTCCAAAGGCAGCACAAAGGCAGCAATCATGGGGGAGATACAGGGAGATCTGTCTGGCTCAATGGGGCGTACCTGCTCTTTGCCATAGCTGTGTGCACAGGGCCAGATGCCCTGGAAGACTAGAGCCACCAAACAGCACCTGCCTGAGAGCACGGCTTCTGCGGCTGCCAGCAGCAAGGAGGGGAACCAGAGGGCCAGGGCTGTGTCCTGCGGAGCAGTGGGTCAGAGGAACGTGGGCACTGCACCAGGCTGTCTGAACACACTCAGCAGAGACGGTGGGCAGCAGGGGAAAGAAGGAGGAGAGGGAGAGAGAAGGGAAGCAGAAGGGAGAGTGAGAGGGAAAAGAAAGACGAGAGGAAACAGAGAGAAAGAGGCTGATGGGAGGAGTGGGGGCGTGCAGTGACGCTGCAGACTCACGTAGATACGCGTGGTGTTGAAAGGACAGTCGTTAGTCGCAATGGCTGCACGGGCATCCACAGGCAGCGCGGAGCTGTTGCAGCCCCTGACCAGGTGTGTGCCCCGGCTGTGCACCGTGAGGGCGACGGCCAGCGCCAGCCCCACGCTGCAGGCGGTGGACAGGAGGCAGTTCAGCAGAGATACGCTCAGCAGGGTCCAGTGCTGCAGGCGGCAAGAATACGAGTGGGACTGGCACGAGCTCCCGGAAACGCTCGGGCCGGGCACCTCTGTCTCTGTAGAACTGCTCCCCCGAAGGAGCACACACCATCTCTTGCCTCTTCCAGGACGGCTCAGCCTTGCCCTCGGATGAGGCTCTCGCACCTTTCACATCCTTCACCCTGTGAGCTCGGCACCGCTGGCCGCTCCTTGTCTCGGGCTCCGTTGAGAACCCCAAACAGGCCACACAGCCTTGGCCGAGTGTCGGGAGCCCCCAGCCGCAGCCCAGCCCGGCGAACCCCGTCCCGTGTCCGCCCACCCTGCGAGCCCACGCGGGACCCCCAACCCGGCTGCAGCTTCGTCCACCGAAGCACATGTGCCCGAGGACGGCGCTCTCCCACCCTCCCGGAACCGCCGGCGGGGCCGAGCCGGGCACAGGCGAAGCTGCAGCGCCGGCAGCCGCCGCCGACGCGGAAGGAGCCTGCGGGGCCAAGGTCCATGGGAGCGGCTGCCGGCGGAGCAGGGCCGCACCGAGGCCCCTGCCCGCTCGGCCCCGCAGCCCCGCACTCACCAGGGCCGCCCGGGACACGTTGTGCGACACCAGGATGGCGACGATGCCCGCGGCGATGCTCTGCGGGGAGACCTGCGCTCAGCAGGGCCTGGGCAGGGCCCGGCCCGCCNGGGGGGGCTGCAGGGGCCGCGGGGCCGCAGCCCGGGGCCAGCACACGCCGCGGCCCCGGGCGGATGCGAACCAGTAAACAAAGTGCAGCCGGGGGCGGGAGCGAAGCGCCGGGCCGGGAGGGGGGACGAGCCCGGCCACCCCTGGGCCCACGGCGCGGGAATGGGGGGGAGGGACCGGGAGTGCAGGGCTTAGGGGGTCAC
>VZTG01002132.1:0-35515 GCA_013397845.1 Melanocharis versteri | reverse complement strand
AAGAAAAAACCCATTTCTGTGCTGTGCAAAAGACACTTTGTACAATTCAAACAGAACAAACTCCATGCACATGAGTGGGGCTGCAGAACACCCCAAGCCAGGCCTCAGCTCCGCAGCACAACCTGGCAAATCCCAACAAAAACAGGGCTGGAAATAATACTGATGCGCAAAGTCCCCTTTACGAGGCGGGCAGGGAGGACTGTCGCTGAGCCCAGCCACGCACATGCAGGATGAGCTTCCAAGCACTGCAGCTGGGGTCTTGTGGATGCCCGACAGTGGGGGGCAGACGCAGATGGGTCGCAGGCAGCGAGGCCACGCTGGCTGCCCAGGAGCCAGGGGGCTAAGATGACACAGTCACGGCCGTCAGGGCTCCATTCCGAGTGTAGTAGAATTTGCTAAATGCTTCTTCAAGTAAACAGGTGAGTCTGCTCTGGTCAGCCTGGGGAGAACAAGGATAGTGAGGGGTAAGCCCCATCCACTCAAAGCTGAGAGCATGGCTGGAGTCCCCCAGGGCAGGGACATGGCTTGTTCCTCCTGCCTCCTGCCCCCGAAAAGGGCTGATGTGGCATAAACCACTGAACTCTGAGAAAGGAACACAGGCCTAGAGCCCCTGCTTACCTCGCTGATGAATCCAAGCTGGACCAGTTCAGCTGCCAGCTCCTGGATGTTGTCATCTGCAACACAAGGAAAGGTGTCAGTCCTTGGTCCAAGCGTGCTGCTGGCCCTAGTGCACCCTGACAGGGGCAGAAGGGTACTCACTGGGCTGAAGAAGGTACTTACTGGGCTGCAGGTCACAGCTCAAGTGTCGATTCAACTTGTCTTCCAGTTTCAGCAGCAGTGTCAGCTGCAGGGCAAAGAAATTCTCATGAGGGATTACAGTCCTGCAGGCTGCCATGGCAAACCCAAAGCAACCCTAAAAATGCCCCGTGGGATGGGAACCACCCCTCCCGACCCCCACAGGGAACAGCCACAGCCAGTTCCATCCTGAACTGCAGCTGGCAGCACCATCCTGCACTGGAGCCAGGAGCTGGGAGTGGGCTCAGGTGCCAGGTCAGCAGCAGGCACAGGCCCGGGTCAGGCTCTGGGTCCTGACCGTGGCAGCTGCAGCAGTGCAGGGTTACCCCAGGCACCAGCAGCACATCAGAGCCATGAACCCTGCACAGCTGCCCCAGCCTCCCCTAGCTCAGCCAGACGTAGAAACATACATGGTGCTTCACCCCCTCCTCCACAGACTCGATGTTGCACTGCATCAGCACCACCTGGAACAGACACAGAGCCCATGAGCAGCGGCCCCACAGCCCTGCCTGGCGATGGGAGTGTGAGGCGCAGCCCCCAGCGCTCACCTTGCGGGTCTCCACCTCAGCGGGCTCTGGAGTTGGGGTTTTCACTGATGGGGGAGCAATGGGAGATTTCACCACGACCTGCTGGGGCTGCTGGGGTCGTGGCATCCCAAAAGCTGTGAGGGGATAGATTCCATTCCTACAAGGAAGGAGCAGCATCTGAGGTTGTACCTCTCCAAAATTTTTCCAGTCTCACACACAATGAAAGGCGTCTTTTAAAAAATCCCTCTTACCTCACATCCTCCAGGAACTTGTCCAGCTCCAGTGCTGGAGATTGTGAGAAGCTAGAAGACAAAATGGCCTGAGATGAGAAATCGTCTCACAGTACCATCCACTTGGGTCTCTTGGGGTGCAGTTTCAAATCCCCATGTCCTGGGCTGTGTCCACAGGCAGGATGGGTGTGGACAGCGGCAGCCACTGGTGTGACAAGCTCTGATCTTCCCTTAAGGACACAACTATCCATAGGAGCTAAGGATGAGGCAGCAATTATGGCAGAGCCAGTCTCACATCCCTCAGAACTGTGCAATGCAGAGTTATTTGGAGGGTGGCCCGATGACATTGCTCCTGGTGAGGTGTTCCACAAACACCTGCCATGCCAGGTCCCTGGTTGCAACAAACACTTGGAACAGCCAAACCTCTGTCTCAATGCTCTGAAGCATTCCAGAAACGAGGCAAGGACTGCAAAGCTGCTGGAAGCCTGATAGGATATCCGCAAGTGCTTTATGGGCTGCACACCCGCCTCAGCTCCCAGATCACTCTCCAGCCCCTCACACACCCCCAGCAGCAGGGATCATTCCATCCTCTAACACAGCAGTACTTTTCAACAAAAATTTACAATTTTCTCCTAGCAGCTTGGTTTACATGGCAGTCTGATGAACCACTAAGAAATGACGCTGACATTTCAAATCATTGCTGCTTCCCTTTCGTTTTCCAGCACCTCTGAGGTATGGCACTACCAGAAAGTGAGTTCCAGGCTGGCACCCGCAGACAGCCAAGCCCACAGAGACTGACATCCCATGTATGTAAGGATCTCTCTTGCTCAGCTTTGGCTGTTCACGTGTTGTCGCCATTTTGAACCTATATCAAAAACATTCCAAAGGGAATTTCATACTACTATTTCCTAGCGCTATGACAACTGGAACATCAGGTTTTGTAAGGGTCTCTATGGCTCAGAGAGCTGCTTATATGGATGGAGCTGTTCTTCCTTGTCACCTTGGTTACTCTTGCTCAGCAGCCTGAGCATCCCAGAACTCTGGGCTCCCCTGGAAGCACCGTAGGCTTCTCTGGGAATACAGTATTCACATCTTACTCTTCTGCTAATCCCCTGACTAGCCAAGACTTTGTTATCCAAAACATACATCACTTTTTTGGCACTCTGCTTGCTCCATACGTATTACAGTCACTCCCTTAGGGAGCCACCCCTACAGTGTAAGCAGTGCTGTGTGTCACTGACAGCTGCCTCAACTGCCTTTCCCTGCACACAGTGTGGAATAAGATGCTCCATTAGGAAAACACTGAGGAACCCTTTCTCTGAAGTGCTGAACTCCATCTGGCTAGCCTGTGATTGGTCAGAGCATCTCCCCAAACTGTTCAGCCATGTTTTGCTGGGGACTACTCAGACTACAGTGTGTTCATTTCATCCGTCCATTTGGGGAACAATTCATCTCAGCTGCACAGAATCTGCTCCCAGGACACGGGTGCAAGGTCTCCTTCCACCCAGGAATAACCCTCCCCACAAGTGTGTGTGCCCAGACAGCGACTGCTCCTTCACCTCCAGTTCCACCAGCTCCCATTGGCACCCAGTCAGTGGGGAATCACCAATGGAGGCGATGGCAGAGTCCCAGGCAGAGCCTGTGGTGCTCACACCAGTGCCCCAGCACTGCTCCCCTGAGCACACCACAGGGACTCACATCATCTTGACTCCTTCCCTGTCCTCGTGATTGATCTCTGCCAACACTGCATTCATGTCGAGGTTTTTGGTCATTTCTTCTAAAGCATTTTCAGGAATCATATCTATTAAAAAAAAGGGAGTAACTTAGAGCAATTGCAGTTCCTCTCCAGCCTCAGAAAAGCAATGAAAAGTGCAGAGGTGTTATGCTCTCTGATGCTCTCAGAGCAGGTTGGGCACCGTGGCCCTCCCAGCCCCACAGCAACCACAGCTGCATCTGACAGCCAGGTACCTGCAGAGCAGCAGGGGATGGGGAGGGGTGTTCCCAGGGTGCCAGCTCACCGGGGTGAGCACTGACAGCTCAGCAGAGCTCTGCAGAGCACTGACCCACGTGGGGATGGGGTTCCCAGGGCTCCGTACTCACGCTGGTGCCCAACGATGCAGTGAGCAGCCAACAGCTTCAGCGATGGCACCTCAAACAGCGCCTGGTGGAACAGCAGCTCCCGCGCCGTGGGGCGCCTGCCAGGGTCCTGTTCTAGACACTTCTGAATGAACTCCTAAGGACAAAACTTGCATGAGACAACAAGCAGTGCCACCAGAGCAATTCAGAGTGCCAACCCCCTGGCTCACCCGCTGCAGGGGGTCCTCCAGCAGCTGGATGGCACTGTTGATGGCCTCCTGCGGCACATAGGATGACTCCCCGTTCCCCTGGATCTCCAGCACCGCCATCTGCAAACAGAGAGCAGAGCATCAGACTCCACTGGGAATGGCACACTGCATGAGAGATAGGCTCAAGGATGCCACTGCCACGCATGAGATCACCACAGCCAAGCTGTTTGGGGGTACTTAAGGTCACATTTAGAGAGACAAAGAGAATGGCTGCCTCATTACAAAAGCTTGCTCCTAGTATCCCAAAAAACTGCCAGGGAGCCCTGGGAACTCTGCCAGCATCAACCTGGACAGTAAGTGTCTCCATTCTGAACCTCATGATCCATTGGCATGTCATTCTGTTTGATAATTCCATAATGAAGCAGTGACTGGATCACTGCCAGGATCTGACAGTGTCCCTTCTGGCTGTGTGAATAGCTCCGCATCACAGAACAAGGGCAAGCACACAACACATCAAGAATGGGCTCCAGCCAACTACACAGACACTAATTCCCAGCTAGGAAAGGCTGGAAAATATTGTAGAGAATGTCTCTGCATTCAGCTGAAGTTTTGTTTCCTAAAAGTTGCATCTTTCCACAGTTCTCTTCCTGCTTCACTAATGGAATGTGCAGCACAGGTTGAAGGTTCCTTGCGTTGACTCTTTCTGACAATTCTTCTCAGAAAATACTCCTAACAACAACTCCCATTACCTGGACTTGAACCTACTGACTGCAAGGACAGAGGAAGCATGAAGCTGCTACGACCAGGTATGTCAGACTCACATTGACTGCAACCAGCAGCTCTATCAGATGGGCACAGGCTGGCCCACAAAAAGTGATAGACTACAGCTGTCCTCTGCTCCAAACACCCCAGGCACTGGTCACATACACAGACATTACGTAACAGTTTGCAGCAGTGACTATTCCCTCCAGCCAGCGGGTCTGACTTCAGGACTGGCCAAGACCCACTAAGTAATTCATTACCCGTTAGGAATTTTGGGAAGAACTGCAAATTGCTGAGCCATTTACTTCTTAGTGAGGCACTTGGCGGAGCCTCCATAGGGATACCTCCAAGGCAAAGTGCACTTGGCTCTGAGAACAAAACACACTTGTCACTGAGCAAACCCACCCATGGCCACAGCCTTTCCAGAGCTCTCTCTTCCCTCAGATTTATCATCTCTGTCCTACAGTCCATGTTCGACACTTACCTCCAGTGCACACATCCCAAAGGAGTAGATGTCCACAGCAGTGGTGACATTGGCAACTTCTGTAACGCAGAAATAGCATTGTTATCAGTCAGCTCTGCACGCAGCAGCACCACTCTGCACCAGGCCAGGACAGTCCTGCAGCTTCTCCCTTCTCTGCTACCAAAGAACAGAGGAGCTGAAGCATTTCAGCAGGCAAATGGCTCAGAACTGTTAATGTGGCATCTGTCAGGAGCCTGGAGCTGAGAACAAAGTGCAGAACAGCTTGGAAGCATCAGTAAGGCCAAAAAAAGCCCAGGCTTGCAGCCACAGCCATGCCATACCTCCATATTCCGGGGCAAAGAAGTGCAGGTTCTTCTGCTCCTCACGACAGGTCTTCACATGGTTGTTAATTGTGTCCGGTGCCACTAGAAGAAAACCAGGAATGCTTAGGATACCGGAAACCACAGCCCATCCCTGATGAAATCCCAGGGAACACCTGCAACTCCAGGCTCTTGGTGCCCAAAGGGGCAGAATGGTGGCATTAAGGTGACTTCACAGCCCTCATCTCTTGTCACCTGTCTCGATACATTCCTGCATTGTTTCCTTGGCAGCTTAGCATCACTCTCCAAGGGCAAACCTGGAGACCACAACTGCTGCCTACTGGGAAGACAAGGTGGGAACAACTCCCAGTTAAAATGCCTAACTTCAATCAGATCTGTAGCATTTGTCACAAGTAACTCGTTCAGAACAGCAGCCTGAGGAATAGCCAGAGATGCCAAGGTCACTGCAATTGGTCACCATCTCAGTCACCACCTCGGGGTTCTGGGAGGATGGACCGACCAGGTGACTCTTCCATGTTTCAGGAGGATGCTGGTGCCAAAGCACCTCCAGACAAGAATCAAGCCAAGCTGCTGAAGGAAGGGAGGTGACCACCCAGACAGCAGAATCTCCCAGCAGCCAGCACCTCCACAAACCACTTGGAGCTATGGGGAGGAAATAACTCGCAGCCACAAGAACAGTGAGCAGAGCACGAGTATGGACCCCCATGAAAGATAAGCCTTCGGGACAGCCACCTCTGCAGAGACTGCAAACAACTCTCTGAAACTAAGCAGCTGTCTCTGCCAGGGAGAAACACTGGGGTGGGCAGGGAGCACAGAGCCACCACCTATTTGAAGCTCTGCTGTCACACTGGAATGTGCCCAGTGTCAGAGTCTCAGGCCCATGTCCCACCTGGCCACCCCCATGGACAATCACTATTGGTCCTGGTCTGTACTGGCATCATGTGGGCTGGCACGGGACATGCCAAACCACTCGTATTTTTCCACACCAAAGAGGATTCCCAGCTGAGTGACTAGTTGCCAGTCTCAGAGGAAAGATGTTCTTTGGGCTCTAGTCAGACAAGAAGGACCTCCCGTAGTAACTCAGGTCAAGCTTGCTGCGTGGCACATACCAAATCATAGTACCCGATCCGAGTGCTGGAAGCTTGCTCCAATAGCTAGGAGCTTCTTTACCAACCAACCATTCACAAGTAACTGTTTTCTGTTCCCTGTGTTAGCTCTGATCCCAGGAGTCCAGCAAGACAACTTCATTCCTAGTGCTCACCTGTTCCCAGACATCACCAGATCCTCTCACTTTCACATCACCAAGCAGCATAAGCTACATTCTTTGTCTTTCTCCTAAGACCTGCTCCGTTTTCCCAGTGACACTGACTGCTATAGACAAGTTCTGGCCAGGGCCATGCACCATCACACCAGTTCTCTCTACTGAGGACTCTGCCTCAAAGGATCTCAACACCCACCACACGACAAGCAGCTCAAAGCCTCCCTCAAGGAGCCAGCAAACACCTGATCCTCATCAGTACCCAAATTATGAGCTCTGGACTTCTATGCACCTTTGTATTTTGTACTCCTGAGTCAGTTACAACTGGAGTTTGTCCAGACCTCTGCACTGGACTGGATGTGTTCCTGTGCTGCTGGAGCCAACCCCTCAGCCCCAACCCTGTCACCACACATCCATCCAGTGCTGGACTTGGCACACAGAGTAAAGCACCTGCGGCTTGCCCAGCACACTGGGTTCTCATACCAGGCCTTCTAAAGAGAGTATTTAAGGCTTCAGAAACCCTTCTGTTCTAACATCAGATTTATATCGTTATTTATGGGATCCTGGATGTCTCTGTGCCCAATGCAGTGTACAGGAACTATCACACAGATGTTTGTGATACCTGTTAAACCTGCAGCTACGGCAGGCATGTCAGAGGGACTCCCAGTGGCAAACTAGACAATCTGGGGAGAGAAAATAACTTATTTTTTAACTCTTCTATTTGTTCTGCCTTATCAGTACAATGCATTGTAAAAGGAAACAGGGACCAAAAATTCAACAACCCGGTCCTGCTAAATGTGGAGCAGAATCAGCCAAGGATAAAGTCACCCTCCACACAATGTTGTGATCAGCTTCATTTTCCAGTGTCTTTAAATCCTATTATGACCACATGTTGGATGGCAAGGGCCAGATCACTATCCAGGCACTCAGTTCTTGGCTCCTGCATCCATTTAAGGACAGGGATGAGGCAGTTATCAATCACAGAACAGATTATCAACAGAAACCTCAGTGGTGACGGCTGACGCACTGCCATACCAGACAGGCAGGTAGAGTGGAAGCCCAGCCCAGCCTCCACCTATAGTGTCCTTAATGAGGTCCAGCCAGCCTTGACAATGAGCTCCTCTGCATCCAGGTCCTACAGACTTTCTACAGTAGCACCAGCATTTCTGGAAAGAACTGGGCTCACACCGTCTGTGGGACTCTCCAACTCACGTACACAGAACTGACACACAGGCAGCCCTGAATCGGCTGCTGTGGGTCAGCCAGGGACCTGTCCCCTCTGGTACTCTGGTCCTTGAGCTTCCTAACTTGCTGAGTCCCACTGGAGCATTTCTCCATCACTGCTGCAGAGATTGGCTCTGCAGCTGGGTTTGATCAGCCACACTTGGCAGGGAATCTGCCTGTTCCAGCCATTTTTATCCCAGCTCATGGGCAGCTTGGCTGAGGTGACAGGCATCACCTCACTGTTATTACACAGGGTCAATGACATCAGACCCCCAGAATCTCCTACGTGTCTCAGAGCTAAGCAGGGACAGCCCTGCCAGACACAGTCCTGCTCTATGCATCACTGACAGCACAACCTGCTTCTGATGTCAGCTCCGAAAAACTCCCTGCACATGTGTTCAACAAAGCAGGCAGAAGTGCTGTTACAACTGTGACAGGATTTTAGATGCTAAGACAAGTAACTTTGGGTTTGGTCTGGTCACTGTTGCAGCTCATCTTGACGTACGGGCCACTTAGCACTGATATGGGCTTGAGAGCTCCACCTAAGCCTACATTGTAAACCAATCTCCTGATTGTACAAGGTAAGAACACACACCTGAAGTTGTCTGACACATGCTCTCCTGCCTGACACACACATGGCTGCTATCTGCCACCAATACACCTATTTGTATACTCTCAAACTGGCTCCACGCTGTGCATGATTGGATGGATGAAGGCTGAGGATGGCTATTAAGTGAGACAAATGATGAAGACCACAAAGGAAAGTCAGACACATTCATTGTTATTGTTGGTGATCTTTCTCAACCACAAGAAGGTGACTACAAGGGGCAGATTACAAGACGCAGCCCCATGGGATTAACAAGTCTGGTGAGCAATCAGCAGAGATGAATTTTAGAAAAAGGTTCAGCCAAATACAGTGTCTGAGCAGGGCAGGTGATAGTGATGCCTTAAGATTTTAGGTTTTATATTTTTCAAATCTTATACTACATTAGCGCATAGCTCTAAACTCCATATAAAACGTAGTTAACTGACTTCACATTTCGGTTAGACAAAACAATCCCTCTGGGCCTGTGATCCAAGGACACCCTACAGCCTCAGGCCCCGAAAAGTATAAACAAAAGGGAATTGGGCGGGGGAGGGGAAGCGAGCTGGGGGAATATGACTTCCTTACCTGAAGCTATAAGTGGAGAATTAACCCCTGATGTGCAAATAGACCAAACTTATATCTGTCTGAAAAACTAGCAAGCGTCGTCCATCCTGGGTGTAGCCTCTGCGAGGCTTTTCCACTGCGCAAGGTGTATCTATTGAAGGCCTTTAATAAATACCCACTTTATTCTCTTAACCCTGTCTAGCCTCTGTTCTAGGTAGCCACTCCAAGGCATCAATAGGAAGAGATGTGAAGTGCAGCAGAGGGTAGGACAAGCAACATGCCTTTGACAAGCTGAACTCAATCTGACAACAAAAGCATAAAAAGAGATAATTGGCATTCCTACAGGAACATGCTGTAGCTGGTCAGACTTCTCCAACCCTCAAGAACATGCAAAAAGAGTTGGCCAGAGTGGACAGCCTGGGCGCCCACTGGTTGTTAGCCAGCCAAGGAGGCAATGGTGGCACTCCTTCCTAGCTGTCCCCACAGCAGGTTTGGCAGAAGTGCCTGGGCATACAGCCCCCTGCTCTGGAACACTCCATGCTGCAGAGGACATTTCCCCCTTACGCAGTGACCATCTCACACCCGCCTTTATTCTTCGTTCAGAACTTCCTCCTTGCAGGCAGGAAAGATCGGCTGTCCCGCAGCCCTCCCCACGGCCTTGTCTTACGGCACGGCCTCTCTTCCTGCAGCAGCCACGAGCTGCTCAGCTTCTTGTGAGCACGTGAGCATGCTGCAAAGCAGAACACGCCTCCACTCCTCAGCAAGGGGCTCAGTGCCCTGTCCAACAGAAAGCAGGGGGAAACCAGCTGTCAGTGAGAAGGATCAACAGCTGACCTCTACGATTGTCCCAGGCTTGCTGTGCAACCCAGCAACGGGACAATTGACCGCTGTACCACCAGGGACCCAAAAATCATCAACTGAACCCAAGGCCACCTCTGCAGCTATAAAGGGGTGACCACAGGGCCAGGACAGGTATGAGGCCACATCATTATCCCCTGCACTCGTATGCCCCACATACTTTCACTCCTGCAAAAGGGTACAACACTGCACAAACCCACGACGTTACACAGTTTGCTTTCTCTGCACACAGTGATGACAAAAGCTTTTTTATCAGGGAGAGCAAAGCCTAGAAAATAAGGAACTAGGAAGCTATTTGGCACAAAAAGAAGCATACAGCCATTAAACAAGGAGTCAAACAGGAAGAAATGTCAGATTTATGCTGATCACAGAATTAAAGCTCCCTACAGCCTTCAGATCTGTATCAGAGATTGCAAACAGTGTTTGCAAAATGTTTGTAACACTGAGTCACCAGGAGCAACAGGATTTTATTATTTTTAACAGTTGAGTATCATTAGCTGAAGGGGCAAATAGATTCAGTGTATGAAAAGTTCACTACACACTATTCCCAGTGCCAGGTAAAGCTCCCCATGTGCTCACACACATATGCACTCCTGCCACACCTACTGACATGGCTTCCCAGCAGGAAACCAACCTCTGCTAAAACACTGCCCACAGTTCCCTCCAGAGAAAACACCACTGGAGCAGAATCAGTGGTACTGGCCAGAGAGAGTTAATGTCACACAAAAACTGGACAAGGCTACTCTCTACAGAAATTAATGCAGAATCAAAATCGTGGCATGGTTCATATGGGAAGAGACCTGCGGAAGTCATCTTGTCCAACCCCCCTGTTCCAGCAGGGACACCCAGAGCTGGTTGCCCATGACCATGTCTAGATGGCTTTTGGGTAACTCCAAGGATGGGGACTCCATCACTACCTTGGGCAACCTGTGCTTGTGCCACCACCACATTGAGAATGCCTGGGGTCCAGAGGGACCATGCGGGGTCCAGCCTGTGCCGTGGCCTCTGGTCCTGTCCCTGGGCATCCCGGGGAGCGCTGGGCTCACCTGCAGACACCTCCCTACAGGTGTCACAGGCAGGGATCCCCGCAGCCCGCTCTGCTCCGCGCTGAGCAGCCGCGGCTCCCTCAGCCTCACTCCAGCAGAGACGCTCCAGCCCTGCAGCATCACAGGGTGCTCGGCGGGCTCTCCCCAGCTTGTCCCTGTCCCTCCTGTCCTGGCGGGCTCTCCCCAGCTTGTCCCTGTCCCTCCTGTCCTGGGGAGCCAGCGCTGGGCCAGGATCTACAGGGTGGCTTCACGAGCACTGAGCAGAGGGCCAGGAACATCCCCTCCCTCCTCTGGCAAGGCTCTGCCTAATGGAGCCCAGGGCATCATCAGCTACTTTTGGGGCCAGGGCACACACTCCTGTCAACAAACCACAGAGGGACATGATCACACTGTGTCACATTTCTCATGAAGCAGCAGGTGGCATTTTTATATTTAAAAGAATACTTAGAATTCTAAGCTGACGTGTTTGACCACATCCATTACGTGGAAGCAGAAAGTGGAAGTAGGTAGAACAGGAAAAACAAGAACAAATAAAGAAGAGCTGTAAGATTAGTACTTGTCCATCCTGGCTGCATGCAGGCGCTTAAGCAGGGACTTAGGAGCTTATTGGCACTTTATCTGGAAGAGTTCATGATACAACTTCATCCCTAACAAAGTGTGTTGGGAGATCTGAAATCTGCACCCAAAACCAAGTTCCACGTTCTAGACCAGAAGAATGAAGGTTTCACTGACTATGCAAACCCCTTCCTGGGCTACACCATCTAATTGCAATGCAATATTGATATCAAAAAGATATGCATCTTCACATCACAGTGCAGGAATTACACGCAATCAGAAAAAACAAGGACATTCACTGAAATGCTACAGACTGAGCTACTCTTGAGGAACCATCTACTCACAGAAGACAGATGTAAACCAGAAAACAAGTCCTCAGAAACATGACTGAAAATGATCTTCTGTTGTGAGCAGCTCTACTTAGCAGAAACAGGGATTGAACCAACATAAATGCACATTCCAAAATGCAATTAGGGCCCACAAGATCAAGAATTTCAAGTACAACTTTCCCAAATTCCAAACTCCACATCTTTGATTATCATTGTTCCACAACATGCCAAAGGGTCCTTGGGAGATTTAACTCACAGCAAAGCTCACCCTTGGAAGCAGGCACCAGAGTGCAAACACAGCTTGGCCCATACAGTTCCAGACCTAAACCACAAACCTGTCCAGGTTGGGAGGGACCTCTTGAGAGGACAGCTCACCCCCTGCTCAGGCACGGCCAGCCACCACAGGCTGCCCTTGCTTGTTTGTGTTTAAGTGATCTTTTCAGATCTGGCACAAAGGAGCTTCCTAAACTGCTGAGGTTCCCGAAGGCTTCAATCAAAGGGCCCTGAAAGGAGACACCTGCAGCTGCTGTGCTAGTATCAGAATGGGTGAATGAAGACCTGGATGACTATAATCCACACCCCCATACCCACTAGGAAAGTCACACAGAAGCAGAGAAAAAAACAGAGCCAAACAAAACTGAAGCAGCAATGCCTTCAATGCAACACAGAAATAGCAATGACCTCAGAAAATGGATGTTCCATAACCTGGAGCACTAAACAGAGACATCTAAACCTTTTAAAGTATCTTATTTAACTGAAAACAACAACCAATCTAGATGATCATTGTTTTCTGGTGTTGTCATGAATGAGGTGAATCACAGCAGCACACAGAGGGTACACTGAGCTAGAGAAATAAGCACTAGGAGCAAGAGCCGGCTTTTAAACCTTCTGCAAAATAAAAATGAGTTTATTACTATCACAGCATTGAAGGAGGAAAATCTCTGCAACAAGGCCACCAAGGTCACCAGTTCTTACCACTAAACTGGACCCTAAAATCCCACCACCCTCCCCCAGATACACACACTGAATCGTGCGGTCAGCAGGAGACAGCTGGAACTTCCAGCATGGACAGAACCCATGGACTGCCACTCACTCATGGCTGCTCCTGCTACCTTAAGCTCTGTGCTTACACAAAAACCCAGGGCAGGTCTCTGGAACTGTTTCTGCCACTCTAGTAACGACAGCAGCAGCTACAGCATTGTAGCATTACAATTACAGCATTGTACCATTACAATTAAAATCAACCTCATGCTTGCTATTCAACCCAGTTTGCTCAACAGTTTCTCAAGAACAACCCAAATGAGAAGCGCCTTCACTTGGAGACAGGCTTTTACACTGAGAGTCTCACAGACAACACAGACTTATGGCAAAGCTTTTAAAACAAAAGCCAGCCCCCCCAAAAAAGTAGCCTGGATCCAGCCTTGGACTTTCTGAAGCCTTCTAGACAAAAAGTTCCACTCAAAACTATTTCCTTGCCCAATCTCATTCCCAGCAGCACCTGCAGTCACAGATAAACCTTACGAATATCTGCCTTGGTTTTGCCAAGTTTCTAAGGAACCAAAAATGTTTGGCTTGGTAGAGAACGTGCTTGACTCACACATAAAACTGTACAGTTAGGAAAGCTAAACTACATCAATTCATGTAACATCTTCCTAAATCAATGCCAACATGCCATTTTTATGGCAGATTTTTCTATGTCTGATGACTTCAATTATCCATTATTTTCCCTTTAAAACCACACCTGCCATAGTTGAAAAAATAAAAAAGCCAGATCCAAGATATCCTACTAACCTTTTATTTCTACATCACCTCAAATGTCTGTTAAGAATATGGAAACCAGCATGACATGTAAAGATCAGGCAACAAAATCCAAGGGAGTGAAGTGATGACTAAAATAAGATAAGTTATGAAAACATGTCACTCACAGCCTCATTAGCTCAATGCTCAAGCAAAACAGGAGCCTTACATCCTAGATTTGGTGTTTTCAAACCCAAATCACTGTTCAAGATCTAAGGCTTTAACAATCCCCAGCTCTCGCATCAACAGTACCTCCTGGTACAACAGACTGTTAAAACAAGTTTGTAACTAACCACCCAGGAAAGCTCAGTATTCCAAGGCCATCTGATGCTGTTCCAGCACAGGTGAGGTACCACAGCATCTCCCTGTGCCTGCAGAGTGCCGGCTCAGACTTCTCCTGTCCTTCTAGAGCCAGGGCCTTTGGTTCTGCTCACAGCGGTGACTTGTTTTTGGAGAAATGGCTGGCCAGCCCTCAGCCTGGCTGCCCTCAGTGTGGCTGAGCCCAGGCTCAGCCAGGCTCCCATTCGGTGGGCTTGCTCCTCGACCAGTCTGCTCGCTGCCGCTCTGCCATCCTGCAGCCATCCCCAGGGACACCTGCCCTGCTCAGGACTCAAGCCCTGACTACATCACCATCCCCCTCAGCTACACCAGATCCCAGACTGAGCTTTCCGAGAGCCTCTGCTCCGCTGGGGATGCAGAGTGGCACAGCACGTCCTCCCGCCAACACCTGGAAGGCACAGAGCCCATCTGGTCAGGCCCTTGCCCTTTCCACCACTTCCAGCTGACGGTTGGTAGGTTCCCAACTCAGGAGAAACAAACTCTAACCATCGAGAAAAACCCTGATGGCAAAAAATAAAATAAATAATTATTTTAAATGTAAACACGGTGTTCTATGCAATAGGGTTACAAATTGCAGCACTCAAATCCTTCTCTGGCTCCCACCAGCCCAACTCCCTCCTCATACACACAGATCTCCCCAAAACCAGAGATTTATCTGGGGAAACATCAATAGCCAAGCTTACTTCAATCCAGGGACTCATCTGGGGCAGGAGGGATCTGGCCATCAGGAGCCAGACACATTCACTGAAACATTCATCTTAAAACCAACACATCTAAGGAGTTCAAACTACAAGCAAGCAATTGGATAGCCAAGCACACAGTGGGGGCTAGTCCAGGGCTGGGTCCCAGCCAAGGGCAGCAGAGCAGCAGCAGGGAAGAGCCTAATGGACGTGGGAAGTTCAGCTGGGAAGAGCTCAGAACAAGGCATGGCTTGTTGACATGCAGGAGCTGGCATGCACAGGGCCCGTGGACTAGCACACACTAAGAACATGGAGAGGGAGAAAACTAACAACCAGGAGACTTCACAAAGGGCAGTGCTCCCTCTCTGTAAGGCTCTGGCCAAGAGCACAAGGAACAGTTTGCATCCCAGCACAGAACACGAGCTCTCCAAGCAGGATGCACCTAAGCCAAACAGTTTTACACACAGCCTTATAGCAAGGGAACACTGTAAATAGATCAGTGTGTATGTTTGTGTGTTACAAATATAGATACACACACATATATATATAAATATATATATACAGATACACACAGAGATAAAATCATGTACATGACATAAGTGGAGTCACATCACAGGAGCGGAGAAGTTTGCTCACCATTAGCAAATATCCTATGAAAGACTGTTGTAACAGAGCAGCCCGTGAGCGGGAAGTAAAACGAGATAAAGTCAATGAGTTGGTGAACAGCAAAGCACTTACATCCATAGAGACAGCTGGGTCAGAGTCAGGGCACACGGACAGGACTGAGCACCAGGCCCTGCCTCCAGCCACCTCTTCAAAATAAATTTACCTAAGGAACATCAGGGCTTCTACCTAAGGACCAGACCGGGCAGGGGAGACAAGGCATCTCTGACCAAGCAGAAGATTATGGCTGACTCTGAGACCAAGCAGCTGGAAATTCAGTTCTTCTGTGAGTGTCCTACAGTCCCATCCACCCCACCCCTTCAGCAGAAAATTCTCTTTCTCTACATCCCAGCAGCTTCTGGCCCCAGATCTCGGCAGGAGAACCCACGCTTACACACCTGGCCACATGATGCCACAGCAGAGCTAAGAGTCCTGGCACCATGGCCTGGAACTGAGGGCAGACTCTGAGCAGACACAGACACAACTAAATACAGACTGAGTCCAAGGTCAGGTGTGGTGCAGACAGGAGAGACGCATAGCAGCAATGCCTGGAGGCACAAGGGAGAAATCGGCACTGCACTCCACGGAGCTTCCTCTGTGCTCCATCAAGGTCTCACTCAGCATATGCTGATACATTGCCGTGTCTCAGGGGCACCAGAGGACACTGAGACCCTCCAGCTTGAGGCCTCCCTTCTGCTGGGGCACTCCAAGAGCTGCCCAAAAGGATTTTTGATTCAAACGCATCACTTCTTTCCACCTGTGAACGATTCTTATACTGCCACTGAGAATTCTAGGAACAGCTCCCAACAATGCCAACACAAGCAGGCAGCAGCACCAGGCACCCTGTCTGCACACACTGCTCTTCCTGCCCTCAGAGTAGCTGTAGCCTGTCTCAGGAACACACCTGGCAGCACATCCCCTTGTTAGACAGCACAGACACCCACGGAGGCACCACTGCCTTGCACATGGGTTCTGTGAAGAATACACAGGGCACAACTTGGACTTATCACAAGGAATGCTTTCATCTGACTACAGATCCACAAAGCAGGTGGAAAATTCCAGTCTCAGGGAACACCAGCAGCAAGTTTAAGAGCTGTGTCTTTCCTATCCTCATCACAAGTTCTCCAAAGCTCTCTCTTCAAACTCATTTGAAACTTATTCTCCTTAAATCTATTAACTCTGCACTTTATGGTACTGGAAAAAAACGGTTAGCAAATGAATGGATTATGGATGGCTTTTGCATTTAAGCAGTATGCAGAATCTCTCCTCCTTCCCACCCCCTTTTTCTTCCACAGCTGACCCCCAGCACACAGATTTACATACTGAACAGAGAAACAGTGATCAGTCCAGCCAGTGCACATGCTCCTGCATCTGAGGGAGCAGCAAGGAGCAAAGGGCTGTTCCCACACCTGAACATGCGTCATAGGAACCACTATCAGACATTTCCAATGTGACACTGCTCTCCTGGCACACCCTCCCCCAGCAGACAGCAGGACGTCCTGCAGTGCACACCAGCAGCTGCCTTAGCCAGGTTTTTGCCCCACATTCAGCAAGTATTCTCTTTGCCAAAGCCACAGTGAGAGGAACTTTGGAAGCAGCACCCAGCACAGTACTGGGGACAGAGACAGCACCAAAGCACAGCTCATAGTGCACTGAATCCTTGTTCCCCATAAATCCACAGAAATTACTGTCCTGCTGCTTTTAAGTAAACACAGGGAAGTGTTCAGATACCAGCCAGCCGTACAGAACAAGGACAGGAAGCAGCAAACATGAGCCTGGCATTGTCAGTGACCCTGGAGCAATTGTCATTCCAGGGCCCAAACTTAAACCCAGCCCATCTGGCACTGCCAAGGCAGCAGTGCCAGGGAAAAAGGCTCAAGCTCCAACACAGCAGTCCTGGGGATGTAGGTTTGCCTCTTCTGGTTGGGTGGGCACTGCAGGAACAGGAATACATCCTGCAACACTGCCAACTCTAATTCCAGCCTGCACTGGAGCCACAGCTTGCCCATCTGGAGGATTCCTCTTCTGGCCACAAATCCACTTGCACTCACTTCCTTTTTTATTTAGGAAAGGACCAGAATCTTTTAGACAAATCACTTCACTTCTGAACGTGAGGTGAGCCAGGTAGCCCACAGCTGTGGAGCAGAGAGGTCTCGTCAGGAACAGCTGCACTTGAGCACTGCAGCTGCAGTCACACTCTAGCATATCCTGCAGCTGTAACAGCACAGACACCCACTTCTCCTGGCATGAGCACACACATGTGACTGCCATGTCCCTCCTGCTGCACCTGACAGAAGCAAAGCTTTGTGAAACTGAATGGAGCAAAGGTGTAACTGCGTTGAGGCCACCCTCTGTACCCCACACCTGAAGAGCCACCTTCCTTCTACACAGCCTCTGAACAGCACCACTGGAGTTGTATGCCTCGAGAACGGCAGGTCTGATGACCTGCAGCATCTCTCTCCGGTGAAAGCCGTGGCTACCATGCCAGCTCCATGGGTTTGGTTTTACAGACTGCACTGGCTGCCCTGCAGAAAGATGGCAGCTGCACGATACTTTGAAACTAAACTAAGAAAGGGAATTTCTTGAGTACTTGAGTCTTCCCATCAGTCTGAACTGAGTGCCAGGGACTTCACCAGCATACAGGTACTAGGCGTATTCACTCTTGGAAATCTCTCCCACTCGGACAAAGTCAGGAAAACACAATAAAGTCTGCGTGATGACATGATGACATCAGCTTGTGTGAAGAGCAAGTCCCCAAGTTTACAGGCAGGTCGGGAGCAGAGTGCTCCTTCTGCCATGACCCTGTCTCCCTGGTACAAGTGCAAATCTGCTACCCCAGCTCCGGAACAAAACAACAACATAGGAGCTCTTTGATGGGAAGAAAAGCCACAGGTCTGCAGCTGATGGAGAGGCTATTTCTGGATGACAGATGATGCAGAGCATCTTTCCCTGTACACTGCCACATCAAAGCAGAACTCACACAGACAATAGCTCCAGGAAAGCAAAGACCTATTCCTCAGATCGAGAATACTTGCAGAAGTTGAACAACAGGTAGCAAAGCTGTCCCTTGAAAGGTCATGTCAAGGTGTGACATAATGCATCCTGACTGCAGACATGGGAATAGCAGGAAAAACCAGAGCATGCAAGCATGCTCTGCACTGCCAGAAACATCCCTGCTTACTTACGAAATAAACCATTTTAGCACAGGGTGGCTGCCGAAGCAGGGCATGTCTGTGCCACACAGGCCCAGGGCAGCTCAGCAGCCTGAAGGCAGGCCCATGGGAGGGATGCTGGATAAGGACGTCAGGACAAGCTGCTCGCTGCAGCCAGAGTCTGTCCACTTTATCATAAACGTGGGTTGCTACAAGCAGCACACTTGTGGCTTCGTGGACACAGCTCCCCAGGCAGCTCCCAAAGCTCCACAGTGCTGGGAGGAGAACTCCGTGTATTAACACAAAAATCTGCAGAGCAGATGAACCTACAGATGATGTGCCTACAAAACTTCCAAGTTTCAGCATCATTTCCTGTGTCAGACCCTTGAGACAAAAAGCTAAAGAAGAGGCTAAAAGGCAAACAGTACCCAGTATCAGTCTTTCCTGCACCTGACAAGGGTCCAATGACCAGTGAATTCTGCTCCCAGTCTTTGGCACATCTAATGTGGAGGTGGAGAACCACATGTACACACATGGCTATCATGCCAGGGAACCTGGAAAGGAGTAGATGCCTTTTTCTGTTTGGGCAGTCTGTCTGATAGGCAGGGGCACCCCCAGCAAGCATTACCTGACCCGATTTTGATCAGTCCGTTGTGCTGGATGAAGATGGTGTCACAGGTCAGGTTGCCATGGATGATGGGGGGATCACAGGAGTGGAGGTAGCTGGAGATGCAGAACAGAGCACTGGTCAAGGCCTTGAATCCCTCCCTTCATCCCTTCCCATCTCAAGCAACATCAGAAGAGAACAGGAGAGAAAAGGGCACATGCCAGGGATTTACAGTAGCCGGGAGGTACAATTCAGTGACTGTACATCAGCCTCTAGCTGAGAACCAGGAACAAATAGGAATTGTCTCTAATGATCAATCTCCAGAACATGGGGTGGGGGGGGAAACTGAGAAAGCTTTCTCTGATCAGTTCCCAAGAAACCCAGGGTACCAGAGGTAAAAACACAACTCAATCCAACCCAGTACTGCTGAATGGATTCTAAATGGGTTACAATTTTGTATGAAAAATATCAGAGCCTTATTCTGTCCCTACTCAAAGGGGACCAAAGAGGCACTTAGTGCTATACACACACAACTGCACATGTATGCCAGCAGGCACAAATAAAGCTTTTCAGTGCTGAGTCCCAGGTACACTCTGTTTTTGCATCTCATTCTGCCCAGGTTTATGTTAGCAGCTAGAACAAATGAGGAGAGTCAACTTCCAGAAGCTTATTAGAAGCCCAACTATTCACCAACAGCTGTGATTTAGCCAAGTGGCACCATAGTTTTCTCTATGGAGTGCAAGCCGTGCTCTGTCATCCTGGCTATTGTTTTTCTAAGGTTCTAATTAGCTACTCAACAACTCTAGCTCGGGTGGAAAGGACTTTTTAAAACCCAAAATACATTCTGAAGAGCTGCATCATCAAGAAATGTACACACACATCTAACAGCACCATGCCTCAGTATCTATGAATTCACCACCTGCAACAGGGTTGCAGCCTGCCAACACTATGGAAGTTTTTCTCAGTCCTCTCACACAGAACTTGATTTCCCTGTCATCTTTGCAACATCCTCCTGACCATGGTGAAACCCATGTTATAAAGCTGGATACTCTGGAGAGCTCCCTAATACTGAACTGCCACACTCACTGGCACATCAGCCCCAATTGCTGGGATCTCAAGGTCAGTACCCCACATACCTGAGAGCAGAGAGGATCTGGGTACACCACCGCTTCCATGCCTGCAAGCACAAGAGGAAAAGGATAAAAATCATCTACAAGGAGCTAATCTGTAGCTCTGTAATTCACAGCAATACACACTCCAGCTTTTACTCAGTGCAGGTGTAAAGAATCAGTACTCTTATGGTCAGCTTGTTTCCTACATATTCCCAGGGGTCCAGAAACACACCTGTCCTCCAGACTCTCCCGTGCACAGACACCTTCCCTCTTTCCTGTGAGGGCCTCTGGAGAGGGACATGCCTGTCACACCACACCTAAGAAGCTGCAGAGCTGCTGGCAGTAAAGCAACCAGCACAGAACTGCTGTCCCAGAGAACCTGCAGCTGAACTAGGTCACAGGGACACAGGGGAACTGCAGCAATGTGTCATCACCAGTTCTCATTGGGATCCTCTGCTGAAAGGGCTTTCCAGGGGCTGATGGCTCTAAAGAATTAGGGTCATACAGAAAAAAAGTTACCTTTTCATTCATAGTTTTGTGGTTTTTCTTTGTCTTCTTCAGGAACTGTTTCAAGCTCCCTGAAGACATGTACTCAGTAATGAAGATCACCTGTGGGGCAGTATGACGCATTACTCTCCACCTTGCTAATTACCTAACAACACACAATGAGAACCCAACAGCCTGATGGCTGGACTTACCCTGGCCTTGTTCTCTTTCACATCAGCCCAGTATTTGTGGAACTTCACAATATTGAGATGATCCAGCTGAATTAAGTTGTCAAACACTGCTTTAACTTTTTCCTTAACATCGGAAAGACAAAGACACGTCACATCAGAGACCACACCAACCTATATCCTTCTTTCTTCTTGGGTCTTGGTCCCCTCAAACACCAATGTATATGTCAAGCCCCTGTGCTAAGAACAGACAGCATCCCATTTTCTTCTGCACTGCATCTCAGAAGAGTGTGGTTTGATTGCCAAGTCTAAATGAACACAAGAGCTCATGGAAATGGCACAACAGTTTTCCAGGACATTTCCTATACAGGCCAGGCTTAGGCCAAATTTGCTCCATTTGGACAGCACAGCATTCCAAACCCAGTCAATAATCCACACAAAAAGTCCCCAGTATCCATAACCCCACCCCAGGGCAAGGTATGTTTCTCACATCCTGTCGGGAAACACATCAACTTACTTCCTGAAGCTTAAAGTTCTTCCGCTCAGAAAACTGAACTTCATTCCAAACAACTTCCACACCTTCCTCCGTATCCATGGCCAGGTAGGCACTGTCAATCCCCGGGACGTTGCGCTGGTTCACCTGGAGGGAAGGGTGGAAAGACCTGTGAGCTCTAAGCCAGCAAGACCAGATCAAGGCCACGCAGCACTCATTGGAGAATTATGAGCTCTGCTCATTAACTTTTAATTAAATGAGAATTCCAGGACAGGATTTGCACATGTATCTTGGAGCAGGGCATATCCAAAACATGAGTCACTGTAGGCCATGTGAGCAGCAAGTCCTGAGCATACCGGTGGGAAAACCTCTTGTGCACAAACGCTGTGTTGTAGCAATGCTGCCTTCTGCCAACATTTTCATGGTTTAGGACACCTGTAGTTCATTCCACCACAAAAAAAACACTCCAACCATACAAAAGGGATACAGAAATGTCTCAAGAACTCAGATACAACTTTGTGGAGGAATCCTCTGAAAGGTGAAGACACCTGAAATTCAATCTAAGCAGAGAGGAATAAGGGGAAGGCTGAAGCTTCAGAGGTGGGAACCAACGACACAAGGGAAACCGCTACAGTAATTTCTTTAGTTCATAATTGTAAACATTGACCCAGCACAAGTACATCCACACCGAATACTAAAGACATAGATGAGCACTCAGAAAGCAGCAAGGTAAGGGGAGGGGATTGAGAGTTTAGAGCCCAGCATGAGAATGGCAAGGGCTGTGGGAGGACATAAGGCTGAAAGACCTGCAGAGACCAGAGGTGAACCCCGCTCCCAGCAGCAAAGTAATAACATTGTTTTTCTTCAGATATGTAGCAGCATTCAAAGATGAACATGGTCTCCTTCATCTTACATCAATGGCATTTACTGTAATTGCCAGGCAATTTCACAGGCACACAGCAGTCACAGTCATGGTGAACATCCCACTGCACCAGGCAACGTGCAGTGATAGAACTGGATTCAAAGCACTCAGAGAGGACAAGAAGGTAGAATTCACCTTTTAATTGTCAACTGGCAATCATTACTGTCCCCATCCGCTGACCCCACATCAAGAATCACTTCACAGAATCACAGGATAACCTGAGTTGGAAGAGACTCACAAGGATCCCTGAAGGCCAGCTTCTGGCCCTTCATGGGAAAACCCCAAGAATCCCACCCTGTGTCTAAGAGCATTGTCCAAACACTCCTCGAACTCAGACAGGGTTGATGCTGATTACCAGGCTTGGCAGCTTTCAGCTGATCCAATTTCCCCACTGAGGTAACTGTTGGCACAGATTTGCCTGGCAAATCCAGACTCATCTTCTACTTCTATCACCTCCAAAACCTGGCCATGTCACAGCTCCTCCATTTCATATTGTGTCACCTTCTCTTCCCTCACTAGGGACCCCATCAGCATCCCACGGCTGGAAACTTCTCACCTTATATAAGAGCTCCCTCAAATATCCCTTATCCCTCAGCAGCCACTTTCACATGATCAAATTTACCCGATTTCATCATTCCAGCTGAGTTACTCCATCCCATTCTACTCCTTCAGTAGCCTGACAACNATATATATATATATATATAAACATACTAACACCAACAGGCCAGGCCTGTTATGTTCCATCATTAAAGAAAGCTGAAGGAATAAAAATAATTAAGGATAGAACATTTATTCCTTCACATTTTAGAATAAGCAATATCTTAGGGATGCTTAGCAGCATAAAATCACCTAGTACAATTACTAAAGCTGAACGGCAAAAGGCTTTAACTTCAGGAAAGTTCAAAGAAGCCCGAGGCAGCAGAAAGGCACGTGTGTGTGAGCCACCACATCAACACCCAGTGCCCCTGCATCCCTTTGGATTCTCTTTCTTCATCCCACTTGCTGCCTGTCNCAAGTACATCCACACCGAATACTAAAGACATAGATGAGCACTCAGAAAGCAGCAAGGTAAGGGGAGGGGATTGAGAGTTTAGAGCCCAGCATGAGAATGGCAAGGGCTGTGGGAGGACATAAGGCTGAAAGACCTGCAGAGACCAGAGGTGAACCCCGCTCCCAGCAGCAAAGTAATAACATTGTTTTTCTTCAGATATGTAGCAGCATTCAAAGATGAACATGGTCTCCTTCATCTTACATCAATGGCATTTACTGTAATTGCCAGGCAATTTCACAGGCACACAGCAGTCACAGTCATGGTGAACATCCCACTGCACCAGGCAACGTGCAGTGATAGAACTGGATTCAAAGCACTCAGAGAGGACAAGAAGGTAGAATTCACCTTTTAATTGTCAACTGGCAATCATTACTGTCCCCATCCGCTGACCCCACATCAAGAATCACTTCACAGAATCACAGGATAACCTGAGTTGGAAGAGACTCACAAGGATCCCTGAAGGCCAGCTTCTGGCCCTTCATGGGAAAACCCCAAGAATCCCACCCTGTGTCTAAGAGCATTGTCCAAACACTCCTCGAACTCAGACAGGGTTGATGCTGATTACCAGGCTTGGCAGCTTTCAGCTGATCCAATTTCCCCACTGAGGTAACTGTTGGCACAGATTTGCCTGGCAAATCCAGACTCATCTTCTACTTCTATCACCTCCAAAACCTGGCCATGTCACAGCTCCTCCATTTCATATTGTGTCACCTTCTCTTCCCTCACTAGGGACCCCATCAGCATCCCACGGCTGGAAACTTCTCACCTTATATAAGAGCTCCCTCAAATATCCCTTATCCCTCAGCAGCCACTTTCACATGATCAAATTTACCCGATTTCATCATTCCAGCTGAGTTACTCCATCCCATTCTACTCCTTCAGTAGCCTGACAACACAGAGTGCAGGCCACCAGTACAGGTGGGATTCCTTATGATCTCCCGAGGGAATCTGAACAGGCCCAATGACATTCAATACCCTGGCACTGCAGGTGACACACTGCAGTGACAAATGATGCCAAGCACAGTAAAACCAGAGTGATACAGACTTCTCTGGATGCTCAGCAGTAAACGAGTATGACACAACTAGCTAGCTGCAAGGCGTGGCACAGGCAGGAATAAGGGGTACAGGCCATAGTTGTATAAGGAGAGCCTGAGCTACAGAGGACAACTACGGAAAATCATCAGAGGAGGTGACAGCCAAGTATGAACCACCCCACTTTCTTCCACTTGAGCCACCTACATAACTGAGGGGTGAAAGGACAGATTTGGTTTAGGAAGACGTTCACACTGATCTTAAAAACNTCCCTTTGGATTCTCTTTCTTCATCCCACTTGCTGCCTGTCCACAGAAACATCAAGGTTGGAAAAGACATCTAAATCACAGAGTCCAACAGCTAAAGGCCCTCTGTCAAAAGGCCTCCAGCTCTACTGGATTGAGTAAGCCCTCAAGTACTACCAACTACTGAAAATCTGCCCCAGAAATGCAGCTGGGGCTGTGGACTTGTCACATCTCTCACTTCTGGCCAAGCTCCCCAAGCATTAATGATTTCCATGACTCATAGGCAATATTCCAGAGCACCAGATATGACTCAAGACACCAAACCCAGCTGACATCACCAATGGCAATTCTGTTTCTCAAGAGATTGGACAGCCTGGGGAGAAGAATAGCAGGGGAAAAATGCAGACAGACAACTGAAAGGCAACAGCAGATTCCTCCTGCTTGCCAAACCCCTACCGCACATCCCTCTCCATGCTCAGCAAAGCAGAATCCTAAACCCTCATGAAAGCACTGAGATAATGCATTACTCTGGTGTTTGTCCCAGACAGCCCCCAGACTAGGCAGCTTTTACATTCCGAGGGAGGAAGTGACCTGAGCCCAGCTTAGCCTGAATTTCTGCAGCACAGCAGAGGAAGCAGCTCCACACTACGGAAGTGCCAACACAGCTCTGAGCCCATGTAAGCAGGAGGCAAGGAAACTCAAGAAGAATTTCAAGTGAATTAGTTAAAGGAGTATGGGTGGAGTGGCACAACAGCTCTAAGAGAAAAAATATTTGGAAGGTTAATTTCCCTTTGGAAGGTTATTCCATTGTCCAATGCATATTTTTTCTATAGCTCTTAAACATCTGTGTATATGTTGCTGAAAGAACACAGACTTTTGGAGAGATATACCATAGTTCACATGATCTGTCAATTAAACAAAAAATAAAAACAGCCTAAATCACAAGTGACAGTGAAGATTTTACAATCTAGGAAAAAAAGGTATAGAAACTGGGGAAAAGTCCACAATAACTAGAATAACACTACAGAATGGACTTGCACATTGAAAAAGAGCTGGGGAGTGGCAGCACACCAGCCCAGACCCTCACAAGAAGCCCCAGATCCGCTTCAGGGCAGCATGAATATGTTAACCAGTTTCCCTGGCCACTTGTTTAAGCCAGAGGAAGGTGAAAGCTCTGCCCAACCACCTGGCAAATGGCTGGGACTAGAGATAAGAGACTCCCAGAGCCAGCAGCTGGGCCATGAGGAGCTAAGCTTCTCCTTCAGCTGTGAGAAACAAAAAGCAGCAAATTTACTAACAGAAAACTGAAATAAAAAGGGCTCTCTGGGATCTGAGGCTAATCCAGAATGTAACACAATAAAGAATGCTAGGTCCACTGCAGGCAAAGGGAAAAGAAATACAACAAAGCAAAGAAACAATCCTACTTCATGTTTTAATTAAACTGACACATTGGCCTTGGCAATTACAGTCATGGTAGTAAAATGCTTGAAAGGCTTTAATTCAACAAGAAAATTAAAATAACCAGTGTAATTTAACAAGTGGCAAGGAAAGGAAGGTACTGATTATCACCATGGCTGTACAGACCACCTCATGCAGCAACTAAACTGCAAGGAAAAGACAATCTAACCATCAGCAATATAATAAATGGTTCTTCCTGACAGGCTACAACAAGTAACAAAATCAAACACATCAGCAAGAAGTTAGTCTGTTAACCAAACGGACGCATCTGGACCATTTAAAGACAGTGTTAAAAGTCCTCCACGTGTTGAAGTTCTCCCTCACTCGTAACTTCACAGCACCAGTTCAGGAGATGCTGTGCTGAGACCCGAGCCAAAAGCTGACACATCCTTAAGGCATCGACGGTACGTGTCCCTGTCACTTCCTGTGGGTCCTGCTCTGTGCTGACCCACACAGCTGAGCCCTGCTGGGAGCCAGGACACCCCTGCACGGAGCCCAGGCCACTCCTGCCAGCCAGAGCTGCATCTGCTCTGCAGGAAAGGGGCAAGTTTTGAACCACTGCATGGTGTCACATTGCCCGTGTCACACCACCATCCTACAGGCTGTCACCCAGGGGCCACCCAGCCTCTCCAAAAGCCCTCTGACAGTTCTGGCTAAACAACACACTGCAGGACAGACCTAACTACAAATTCTCGACAGGTAACTCCCGAGGCAGTAGATCAGCAGTTTAAAAAAACACAAAAGTATGACAGGAGTCAAGGTACTTTCAATAGAAGCAGCACTTCTCTGGATACAGTCACTGAGACCGGAAAAGCGCTCTCAGATCATCGAGTCCAGCCACTCCCCCAGCACTACCAAGGCCACATCCATACAGCTTTTAAATTCCTCCAGGGATGGGGACTCCACCCCTGCCCTGGCCAGCCTGTGCCAAGGCTGGACAAATCTTTAAGGAAGGAATTTTCCCTAATACCTAACCTGAACCTCCCCTGGCCCATATTGAAGCCATTTCTACTTGTCCTGTCCCTTGTTCCCTGGGAACAGAGCTCGATCCTCACCTGGCTGCACCCTCCTGTCAGGGAGTTGTAGAGAACCAGAAGGTCCCCCCTGAGCCCTCTTTTCTCCAGGCTGAACCTCCCCCAGCTTCCTCAGCTGCTCCTGGTCCTCCAGTCCCTTCCCCAGCTCCATTCCCTTCTCTGGACACACTCCAGTCCCTCAATATCTCTCCTGTCGGGAGGGGCCCAGAGCTGACCCCAGGATTTAAGGTGCAGCCCCACCAGTGCCGAGTATCCCATAGGGAGACAGGCATCATTCCATCTATTTAATGGATACCAGAAATTAATACAAACTGCCTAATGCACGACCAAAGGGACAAGTGCTCCGTTTCACTCGGTGCTTCAAAACAAACAAGCAATCCAGTGGAGTCCAAGAGCTAAATCATACTGAGCTGGTCTACGGAAGGAGGAAGAGGCAATGACTCTTCATCCCTAACTCCCAAAGGGAAACAGAAACAGCACAGCAAAATAAATAAGGGAGTGTGGAAGAAAACCCAGTATCTATAAATAAGCCCATTCAGACAGTTCATCAGGAAGGTTCTGGTAACTGCACTGGGGCAGTCAGTTCAGATTAGTGCCAACAGCGTGAAACTCCAAGGAGAGAGGGAAAACCAGACAGGATAAACTCCATGTGAGCTACTCCCAGTCTGCTACAGCCCATCCTGTTCTTCTGTGGTACTTCCACTTGGCAGAGAGATCTTCAAATCACTGCAGGTAACTCTGAACAACACCAATCACACAGGAGGGGTTGAAAGATCAGTACACTGAACAGAAAATGCCATAAAAATTGGTATACTGTGGAAGTACCAGTCGTGGAAACAATCCCTGAAGCCACATGAAAAACTAATGAAAAGTGATTATTTCATGTTTTCTGATAATACTGGAGAAAGCAGGCAATGAAGTGAGCAAACACCATATTTTAAAGAGGACAATGAACACCTGATCTTGACACACATCTACAAATTGCAAAGCTCACTGCCATAAGATATCAGAAGTAAAAAATGGCTGTAAGGTGAGATTATGGGTAATTTTGAAATGGAGTAAGAGTATTTGGGTACGCTATTCATGGGATGTTTGAGGGAAGTCCCAAAAGTGTGGAAAAAGAACGATCAAGATAAGTCTCAAGCCAAGCCCTGAGCCTTGTCACCATCACCTGTACTGTCTTTTTGTTAAACTATTTTTCAAACTATTTTCTGTGCCAACGTGCTTCTCAGTCTCTGTGTACATGCACAGGCAAGCGCACACATCTGCAAGCAAACTTAATGCCAGACTAGCCAGAAAGTTGGGACAAGAGGTCTTGGGTCAGATTTTGCAGAGACAGAAGGCCTGGGAGACAGGTACTAGACACCTGAAATGGGATTTTTCCTGAGCACTGATAAAGAGAAACAGGACACAGATATTCCTGTCATCCATGTTACCATGGGATTCTTGAAAATCACCATGCTTCCACGGCTAACCTACATCTGGCTGTGCCTCTGTCCATCGGGATCTGCCATGCATCCTCCCTGCAGGCAGGATCTGGAGCCAGAGCCAGCACATGGCCTCTCCCCTCTGCTGGCCCAACAGGAAGCCTCTTCCCCAGCCCAAGCTCCACCAAACCTGTGGCAGCTGTCAGGATACCATGATCGCTACCTGGGCTTCCCAAGACAGAGGGCTGACAAGGGAAGGCTTTGGTGCTGCTGCAGACCACGGTATTTTTAGAACAGTTCTGTAAGGAATGCAGAGAGAACTCCATCCCTCAGTCACAGGCAGCCAGAGTGTGACCAGCACCTCCAGCCTCCCAGAAGCGCTGGGAGAGCAGCAGCCAGCCACCCCTGCTCCAGCCACTGCTGCAAGGAGTGAGTGCCAGCTGTCCATCACAGCCTGTGAGCAAGGACAGAATGGGGCTGTGACAAAAGCTCAGTCCCCTCCGCACCCTGAAGTGCCCCTCGGCTCATTCTGGCACATCCCAAGGGTTCACTTCTTTCAGGAAGCCCCCGCACGAGCCAATAGAAATGCTAAAAGGCTTAACCTACTCCCTTCTTAATACCTTCCCTATGGTCAAGGAACGCTATAAAAACTACAGCATGGCATTAGTTTTCTCCACCAACTGGAAAAAAAACAGATCCATTGTCAAAGCCTGTCGGAACTGGCAGCCCTGTAAGTGCCAGCCTGCTTGGAGGAGTGCTTATCTTTTACTACCTCAGCAAGTTTCTTTCCAGTCACAACAGAGGCTAAGAAAAATCAGGCTCCAGCATCCCAGAATCCAAACACTCAGTCTGTCAGCATTTTTCCTCCAAGAATCCTGCACTCTGTCCCCTTGGAGAAATGTAAATCCAGAGGTAAAAAAGTCACCAACTGTCTTCAAATGAGAAATGATTCAAGCAACTGAGACTCCCCCTAGGAGTGAGAAGACAACAAAGAGATAAAGATGCAGCAGACCCAGTGTTTCACTTCCTGTCTCTCTAATTTCAGGTCCTCATGAATCACAACTCTTTTCTAAACACTGGATAGTTCCAACATAGATTGAGAGCATCTGTAAGCCTGAGCACTGAAATCCAACTGTAATGCCCAGCTATCAACAGCTGAAAAGTGCCAATCCAAATGACAGATCTTTCCTAGAAAAAAGAGAACCAAACTAATGGCAGTGTGCTGCCTAAATTATTTTCTGAACTTCCAATATCCAATGAAGAACAGCAAGACTGGACTCACATGCACAGGTGCACACTCTCTCAAACTCTGCTCCCTGAGTTCTGCTCCTGACCTGACACACAGGGCCACACAGAACTCCACCCATTACACTGTTGTAGTCTGCACGCCATTGTAAGGGAAGCTGTGAAGGGCTGCAGCTTTCATCTAGCCACCTGACAGTGAAAATCCCAGACAGAAAAACAAGAATTATTCAACATGGCAATCACTGCATGCACAGCCACACTGACACATGATGCATGTGCCCAGAGATAAGGCAGAAACAAACCTCTTGATCTCAGCAGCCACTGATGTGGGGCAGAACATGGAAAGAGCAGAAGGGGAAAGTCCAGCAGCTGAGTCACAAGTGAGTTAGTAACACATCAGCCACGGAGCAACAATCAGCCACAAGGTCACTGATGGCTGTCAGGAACTGAAACGTCACCTTCAGCCACCCCAAAAATCACCCTCAACACTTCAGAATCCATGGGACAAACGCACAACCCCTGTGCCTGCCGTCGGCACAGGACAGCACGATCAGCACTGGGACAAGTTTCCAGATGACAGACAGGACACAAGCAGGGCTGCAAGAACAGCACAAGGTTCTCCCACGGCTCTTGAGCAGCCTGGCATATTCTCTGGGAAAGGGTAAAGGTATTTAAGCAGAGACCAGTGCTCATTCTCCCACTTTCTCCCTCTTCTGCTCTAAGTGCCAGGCTTCACATTCTCACAAAGTCTCCTGCACTGCAGAGCGCAGCAGCACTCAGTGAGAGCAGCACCACCCCAGGCTGCACCTCGTGAGGAGCCTAGAGAAGAGGCAGCCAGGCCCATCCAGGCCTGTGGGGCCTTTGCCCTGTCCTCCTTGACAGACACACTCACACACACCCCCAAAAGGGGACCTGCTTGTGCCCACACTGACAGCATGACACAGACTCCTTCTTACTAAAGTATACTACAAAGATGTCAACAAAGTACTTCTTATAAAGTCTTGGCTTACACAGTCACACATTATTTTCCTCCCCAGAAAAGGTACAGAAAGAAACTTGGTCAATAGACAGTCATCACACACAGCAAGGCCAAGGACTTCCCCATCAAGGAAGGGTTGAGCCTCTCCTACTCACATGAGCTTGCCAAGCCAAACACCATAACATTGGGCAGAAAAAAAAGATTCTGCTGCAGCAGAGCACTTTTCCTACAGTTATGTGTCATGCATGTAGCTTCCCGGAACAGCAGGCACGAAGCTCACAGTTACAGGTTCACCACTAGGCAGCTTCAGGAGGCTAAACCTGACCTGCTAATGTGGTGCTGCAATCCTGCTCCATTAGGAAGTTTCTGCTCCAAGGAGGCACAGCAGATAATTCTCGAAATACCTGGACAACCCAAGAAAAGTAATATGCATGCATGCTGCCTGCAAGAAGGAAATGGAGTGTTACAGCAAGACAGCAGAAACAGAGTGGTTGGTTTGTCAGGGAGAGCAACCAGAAGGGAGGCAGATGAACACAGGCTGGGAGACCCCACCAGCCCTGTGATCTCATGCTGTGAGGCCTTGCCCTGTGCTTCAGCCACGGGACAAGATACCCTGTAAAGCCTCACCTGTGTGCTGGTCAGGAGAGCAACCAGGGACATGGGCACAATTCCAGAGCCAGATTCAGCTCTGGGAGGAAAGCAGCACAGTCCACAACACTGCAGGAACCACAGGTACTGCTCCATGCTCCATAAAAAATGGAATTTGGGGAACATAAGCGTTTTCTATCTTGTTAAAAAGGGTTCTTAGTTAAAAATGTCACAGAAGCATTTGATTTTAATAAAACTACTCTGAACTTTCGCAGGAATTACACTCTTTGCACTACAGAAGCTCCCTGTTTATAGGAAGAATTACAATCAATGAACTCAATACTCAATCCTTTTTTACATCTGAAATTTAAGCAGGGGTGGAATATAGAACACAGAATACAGAACAGCCAGCTGGAAGGGACCTCCACAGATTCCCTGGTTCCACTGCTCAACCCAGTCAGGGCTGGCCCATGTCACAGCAGGTTGGGCATTGTCCAAACGCCTCAAACATGGACAAACGTGGGGCACCGACCTCCTCTCCAGGAAACCCGGGGCAGGTGTGACCCTCCCAGTAAGGAAATGCTCCCTCTTGTCCAGTCTGAGCCTCCCCAGATGCAGCTCGGAGCCATTCCCTGGTGTCCTGGCCCTGGATCCCAGGGAGAAGATCTATGGCAGGACCATCCCCTCTCATGAACATCTGGTTCTGCTGTGTGTAATTGCCCCAGGATGGGGTTCTGTGCCGTTCCATCCTGCTCCCGCCAGGACGAGGTTTGCCCTCTCGATGCCAGGGCACACGCTCGCTCCCGCCGAGATGCTGCCGACCAGCACCCGGGTCCCTCTGGACCCTTTCTGAAGGGCTGCATTCCAGCCGCCCCTCTCCCCGTTCAGACTTGTTCCCAGCACCATTTCTCTTTGTGAACCGATGTGCTTTCATGAGTGGCTGTGGTTCAGCCCAGGCGGCTGAAGCTACACTATGCCCGTATCTCGCCTTCAGCAGCTCCGGTGCGGCGGCGGGGCCGAGCTGGCGCTGCCCGGGCTCGCCCACGGTCCCCTCCCGACCCCGACACAGCCCCGCGGGTGTGGCCAGGGTGGGGCGAGGCCACAGCAGGTCGCAGCCAATGGAAGCCGCCGGCGGTGATGTAACGCTCGGCACCGCCTACCATTGGTTGGCGAGGCGTACCCGCAGGCCCCGCCCTGGCCGCCCGGCCCCGCCCCGCGGTGCCCCGGGACCGGCCCCGGTTCTTGTCCCGGTCCCGGTTCCGGACGGGCCGCGGGGCGCTAGGGAGGGCCTGAGGCCGCTTCCCCCGAAGCGGGAGCAGGCGGCCACGGCGTGCGGGGACGGCACGGCCAGCGCAGGCCGGCCTGCCGCCCCACGACCGTTCCGGGACCGGCGGCGCGGGCACCGTCCCACCGAAATCTGCTCGTTTCGGTAAGCAGGCACCGACATCCCCGGCTCACAGCCAGCCCGCTCCTCCCTGCTCGCGGGTCCTCCTGGCACTGTCTGCACAGACCCACCTCTGCTGCAGCGAGTTCATCACTCATGGGTGGTAAAACAATCTTTTTTTAAAAAAAAAGCAAGGCCATTACATTTCAAAACGTACACAGGAACACGGCACTCGGAGCAAGCAGGAAAGAATGTCACACATAGGAAGTACCAGAGGACAGGCAGAACATCCTGTCTCACTTCACAACCATGTGCGCCCATTCCTCCCCAGATCATCATGTCTCATGGCTTCCACGGTGCCACCTCATCCAACATCCAGCAGATACTGCCATAATAAAAGATCGGGATTGCATACTGTGGAAAGGTCGGCAAATGCTTTTTCCACAGAGCAACACCATCTCCCTGCGAGGGGTTAGGAGTCAGAGCCTGTTCACACACTGCGTTGACAGGAATAACCAGTGCGGACTGAGCTGTCACACCTCCCCGGGAAAAAGGGCACTCTGCTCTGGGATGCCCAGAAAGCAAAGCTGTTATTCCAAATAAACTTCAGGTTAGGACATCTGCAGTGCAAGAGTTTACTCCGGAGAGCAGATCAGCCCAAATGATTAGGACAGCAAAGAGAGCCTGATGTCATGCAGTTCAAGGAACAAAAGCCTCTCCACAAGCTGGGGGCTAATTGAGCCACAAATTCACATGTGAAATCCAGAGCCACACCAGGATTTCACTGCAGGGTCAGCTGCAGCTGAGGCCACTCCCAGTCAGACACAAGTCTGTGCAGCCTTGACGAGTGAAGGCCTCAGCAGCAGCAGCCCCGAGCTCACCCAGATCACTCAACAATGTGTTCTGTGGCCCCAATGCCCATCCCTCAACCTGTGGTGGTAGGGCAGAGCTCTGACCTCTACAGAGGCAGCCTGAAGCCATAAGACAATCATCTAGCCACGCCGAAATTTCAATTAATTTCATTTGTCTGCTATGGGGGAACTGAAATCCAAAGAAAACACTAGAGCCTCCCAAATCTTACTTGTCGTGTAGGACAACACAAAAAAACCCTGTGTCTCTTGGTGTCAAAATGATCAGTACTAAATAAAACACATTGAAAAGACGACAGAAACAAACCAGTTTTGTTCTCCAGCATGTGCCCTTTCAGTGCAGAGCAAGAGATAAAGCACTTCAGGTACAGAATATATTGTGAAGGACAGAACCAGAGCTTCACACTTCTTTAAAAAAAGGGAAAAAGTAAACTTTTTTTTTAAATGTTAAAGCTACATCTGTAACCAATCTGCAGAGCCTCACCAGAAAAGGCACATTCTGACCACACCATGCCAGCGTTTGGTTCACATTAAACCAAACCATTACAGCTCTCAGCAAGCAAAGGTGAAGAACTGCGGGGAATCCCTGACCTTACTTTGACCTCCAAATTTACCGGAGAACAAATGACTCTTTCTCACCACCACTGGGGTTTGCACTGCTCTTTTTGCAGTAGTGGACAAAGCAGACAAACTCCTGTGCTCAGCCCCTGACTCGGCTGAGAAAAGCCCCATCAGCACTTGTGCCGCAGCGCTGGAGCAAGCAGGCTGTCTGGCTGTCAGCACCTGCCAGGGCTGCACAGCCTGCCCAGCTAGGGCAGGGGCACTGTGCCAGCACAGAGCAGAAACCAGTCTGTGCAGACAGCCCCCAGGAAGAAAAACAGAGCCCAGCAATGAGCAGAAAAAAGGATACGTCCCAAACAACACGATCTAATCTCCTTGTGCCTTTACAAAGTACACTGCCAGCACATGCACTGAGCAGTGGGTGTGGGCAGGACAGGCCAAGAAACAAGCCTCTGTGAGCTGACTATGCTTTATCCTGATTGCAGACAACAAAGCAAAGCAAAAGCGAGGATTCAAAAGCTGACGAGCCTGGGCAACCAGCCCAAGTAACTGGCCACCTCGGCAGCAGGTACCATCCACACTCCCCAAGAACTAGTTCCCCAAGAACTATCCAGCCGTTGCTCTTCACTATTCCCAGAGAGAAAGATCTATGAAACGCGATGTGCAGCGGGAGTGCCGGAGCCACTCCCTACTCCACAGCAGCAACAGCTGGCCGTGACACCGGCCTGCGGCAGAGGAAGACATCACTGGCTGCACTCCAGCCGAGACGCTCCGGACCCGAGGAACGGCAGCCCTGCGGCTAGCGAAGGGCCACCCATCTCCCTGCCTCCCGGGAGCGAGACGAACCCCCACTCTGGGGCCTGGTTGTCCCGGGGACAGGTGGCAGGAGGACGCGGTGGGGGGAGGGGGGAAGGCGGGACAAGCGGCCGCCCGGGCCCCGCCCGGGCTCCCCCGCAGTCCAGCNGTCAGCCGGGGCCGCGCCCTGGGCCTACCAGCGGCGCCCGACCTAGCTGGTCCTGGGGCGAGGCTAGGGGTGAGGGGTAGGAGCCACGCACTTACCGGGCCCGCGGCACCTCCCGGTCCCGAGCACGTCCCCGCCGCAACCGCCGCGCTGCGTAACGCGCCGTGTCGGGCGGGGCCTCTGCCGCAGCCAATCAGCGCCGCGAGCGGCGCGTCAGCACCCGCCAATGGCCGGCGGGCGGGGCTCCGCGGTGCGTCACACGACAGGGGGCGCCCTGCGCGAAGGGCCGTGAAGGATCGTGAATGGGGCGGGGCAGCCCCTGCAATAGCCAATGAGAGTGTGAGAGGGGGCCCTCAGGGTCACTGATTGGTCGGTGGGCGTGACTCAGCCTATATAAGGCGCTGTGTGGGCGAGGGCCC
>VZTG01002131.1:695064-759970 GCA_013397845.1 Melanocharis versteri | reverse complement strand
TCCCCGGCCGCCCAGCCCCGTCCCTGGCTGCCCCGCTCCCGTGCTGTGGGACTGAGGTGGGAGCCATCCATCACCAACCAGCCCCTGGGATCTCCCCTGCCCTGCTCCTCGCCCTCTCTGCCCACACAGAACTCAGCCCTTGCGCTCGTTCCAGTGCAAATCAGAGCAGCAGGAAACGAAAAATCACCTCCATCCCGCCCCAGCCAGCAGTGCAAACAGCACGCACGGGCACGGCTTGGGGCTGCTCTGGTTTTCCTTTGGCACCACCCACGGGGCAGGGAGCGGGGGTGGCTCAGCTGCTGCTGTGCCCCTTCCTCTGCGGGGACAGAACACTCCGGGGCCAGGGCTGCGGCTCTTCCTCAAACTGTCTGGGAAAGCCGGGCAGAAACCTCAGCTCTGGGCCAGCAGCACTGCCAGCATCCCCGCGGGATCATCCTTTTTTTTTCCCTGCAGGCGCGTCCCGTTTGTACAGCCCGGCTACCAACAGCACAGCCCGGTTCTGAAACCCACCCTCCGGTCCAGGGACTCCTGACCCGCAGCTGATCCTTGGAGAGCTGCCTCACCCAATCGTTACAGTTATTCCTTTAATTACACCTCCGCGCTGAGTGTGCTTCAAATGAAGAACTAGTAATTCTTTTGCATTTTAATTTTCAGTTTAAAATCTACTCATTGCAAATGTCATTCAAGACACATGCGTGCCCTGCTGACATCAAATCTGATTGAGATGAGCATTGTTTTACCAAGAATCACCTGAAGAAGATAATAATTTTGCTAGCTCCTGAGATCTATATATGATGGCATTATAAAAGGCTTTGTTCCAATTTCTGTTTTCCTTTCTCCAACTTGACGACAGCTTTGATTTTTTTTTTTATATTAGCTAGAAAATTAAAAAGACATGGTTTTTTTTCCCTAGGATTCTTTTTAGATGTGTCTAATAACTACCTTAACACACACCTTTTGCTTTGTCCTTGTACTGAAAAAACAGGCCCAATTCTGCAGGCCCCTGACTGATGAAGATCTATCCCAATGTGCTTCAGAGGTTAAAAGAGAACAACTGCGCTTAAAATGAACATTTCTCAGGTCACGCCACGCTTCAGCATGCCTGGCAAAATCCACAATGGGACTCCTAAACTTGCTCCATGCTCCTTCCTCCACTATGACTTTCACTCTAAAAACAATTGGGAAGCATCACAATATGTTATACCTGAGTTTCTGTTTGCGTGATGCAACATACTGACAATATTAAAAATATTTTAAGTAGTTTTAAAGAGAATTAAAATTTGAAATGCAATTACTTGACACCTATCTAGTTCAGAAGCTAAATTCATTCTCCTGCACAGAAAAATGAGACCATCAGAGAAATGTTAGAGAAACATTTTGCTCATGGGAAAAATAATCCAAAATAGAGCTTTCCTGGAAGAAAGGCATGAGAAAAAAATCCTTCCAGTCCTTCTCATAAAAAAAAACCCAAACCAAACCACCAAACCCTCAACACCTCATGACTGTAAATTTGTAGGTAAATGGCTGAATTGTACAGCAAGTTGGAAATGAAACCCTTTTCTCATTAAATTCCAAATTAATGTTCTCTAGTTGTGTGAATAAGTCCAACAGAAACCAGACATTCCAACCCTCCACACTATATCAATCCTCACCTGTACAGCTCAGAAATGAATTCTGACTAGACAGTATGGCAATGGACTTACATTTTGAATCAATAGTTTGAAGAAGGATCACTAAGAAGTTAAGGATTTCCTTGAGCAGCAAGAATGCTAGAGCAAGAGCTGACACATTTCTAAATGTCACTCAAAAATTCCTTTTTTTTTCTTCAGAGATTTATTTTTTCACAATGATGAATAATACCTAATTTTTTGTAAGTACAAAAATAACACTTTCTTTAATTTTTACTCGTCAGTCTTTAACTGAGAAAATTGCAATACCTCTTGCTTTTTTATTTAATGGCTGAAATTAGTTTGTCAGAGTTAATAATTCACATATAAGCTATGTACACACAGCAAACAACTGTGCTACACATCACACATGAATTCTGTCACACACAGGCAACTCATCTGTCTATCAAAATCAAAACTAATCTATTAAACTTATTAGTAACAAATCTGAGCCTACTCATCTTCAGGTAGCTCTTATGGAGGAGGACTAGGAAATTGGGAGACAACATGAGTGACAAAAGTGAAATACATAAGGACAGCTCCAGTAACTTCTGCAGTGGCACATTAGAAATGGTGGAAAAAATGGAGTTATTCAGGATGAAACTGGCCCAGTGCAGAGCAAACCACGACAGGGGGAGGCCAAGTTCAGGGTCCCTCAGGATCTCTGAATATCGTTGCTGCTTTGACAAGTAAATATTTCCAGAAGGTATTTTTTTAGACACGTCGTTCAGAATAAGTGTTAGCTTACAAAATCAGATGGAATCTGCTAAACATCATTTTAATTAAGACTTCTCTCTTTGACCAGTCTTGAAACACATCACTGAAGTTATTACAGGCTTACAAAACAGAGTGGAAATGATTTTTTTCCTTTCGCTTTTCCAGCTACTAAAATCAATATAGTTGCTTCCATCCAAGTAACACAACTGCAAGAACAGAGAAAAATCAGCTTCAAGCAATTATCCATGCTCATAAATCTTTGTTCATAGCTGCATTAACATTCTCAGCTTCGTACGAGAGGCACAGTGTGCTGCAGGGGAGTAACAGAGATCAACAGCCAGACTAGTTTTTATTTACTCCAGATAAACTGCACTGTGTGTAATCACTTTTTCGAGCATTTAGCGAACAGTATTTGGGTTGTATTTCCACTGAATCACTCGTTTGCGTTTATCTCAAATGCAGATCAGCATTTTATACCACAAATGTGGGGTTATTATTGCAGCCCACTGTTGCACATGACTGTTCATCAAAATAATTCAAGGAAACGAGCTACACAAGGCTGGCAAAAAAGTCCATTTGGGTTTGCTTTGACTCATAACCACCAACTCCCTGTGGGTTGTTGTGGGAAACACCTAATGGAGAGCCAGGGTTTATTTGCTAATGTCAAACTAAATGTTTAATAGGCCTCCCAGGCTTCCTTTTTATTGCTGGAATTTCTGCAAAATAAAAAATAAATCTGAAACCAATAAAAAAAAAATCTGGGAAGCAATTCTTTTCTCCACTCCTCCCTCAGCTGCAGACCAGGATTGTCTCAGGACAGGAAGCATCCAGCAGTCCCAGCAGCTTTTCCCAAGACAGCAGCTGACATTCCACCTCCCAGCCTGGCGCTGATGTGCGGAAAACTCGTACAATGAGCCTTGACATTTGTCATTGTACTTAGCTACAAATGCATTACAAGAAATTACAAGGGATGCTATCAGAAAATTGCAAACCCAGTGAGTGTTTCGCCTAGTTACTGTAATTCCTCAATGCTGTTCCAATCTTGTGCAAATTAGAGCCACTTACAGCTCTGAAAACTGACAGGAAACCGAATGAGGTTTTCATTATGCTTTTAATAGTCTTCCTGGGTTCCTTGCTGCTAAAAGATTCTTGAGGAAGAGCTCTACAGCCCACCTCCACATTCATGGCAGGTGCAGGCACTAACCCAAGATAGTCCATTACGCTTCTGCAACAAAAAGCCCAACCAAATTCCCCTCCACAAAAGGGAAGTAGCAGTAGTAAGGGAAAAAAAAAATACCCGTGAAAAGTAGGAAGGAGATCTGATTTACATTGCCTCACTATTGTGAATGCTTCCTTCATAGCTAAAGGAATGGGAACATTTTAATCAAATTCTGCATTTATAAATCACATCTTGTAACAGATTTATGAATGCTAAAGAAACTTTCTAGTGGCTCCTGTAACACACACTTTGTTAGTATTGATTCCAAACCTCCTTTGCTGACTGCCTCCAGTTCAGTGAACACTCACACCCCTAAACCCACCTAAGGCTTATGGAAGTGGGAGCTTTTAGGAGCTGGAAATTCTTGCAGAAGGAAGGCTCGGCCACTTACCTAAAATTATCCCATAAAAGTGCCCCAAGGTGTCACTGCAGACATGTGAATAATAACAAAACACGAAGGGTGGCTGGGAGAACACGCCTGCATTCCCGCTGCGTTTGGGGATTTCAGGTACATCATCCTCCCACCTGAACTCCTGCTGTGCTGATAAAGTCTCTGAGGCAAACAGTGACAGGCACAGCAGGGAATGCAAGGAACAGCCCAGAGCTGCTGGGAGCACTGGGGAGAGAGCTCTGTGCTGGGATCCTCTCGTGTTCAGAGCATCTTGCCTCACCCCGCTCTGTCTGCACTCAGCTCTGGTACAGATCCCCACTGAGGCTGCTGCCTCGCCCTCTCCTCCTTCCTGCCGCCCCCATCCTCCATTCCCTACTCAGGGCTCCCCCATGAACATCTGGCCAGAGGACACAGGGCAGGGAACACCCAGAAACCTGCTGGGAAAATCCACACCCTCTCTGGTTCCCAGCAGCAGCAAACGGCAGGTGAGCTCTGCACCGCCACAGGGACCATCCCTGCAGCGGTTTGTACAGAATAAAAACATTTTAAGGCAATCTGCTAATTATTAAAGCTGTGTAGAGATTTCTCTGGGGAGGCGGGAAGACAGAGATTGGGCTCTGAGTATTCAGATTTATCAAGGAAATGCAAATAGCTGGGACATGCCAAAGTAAGGAGGTGAAGCTCACTGAGCAGAAAATGAATCTCTTGATAACAAAGCATCTCAGGAACTCAGTTAATGCTCTGATCATTCACTAATAGCAGCAATACATTCCTGTGAATTTTAAGACTATTCCACCTTGCAAATGGAAACATGTCAAGGTCTAGAGTTTCTCTTTCTATTAAAATGAAGAAAATGAATTTGTTTTCTAGCATTTTCTCTCATTTGTTTCCAGGATTTAAATAATACGTGAGTCAGCATGTCCTCAGCACACGCTTACTCCGTATTAGTTATCTAAAAATACAACACTGAGCAGCCAGCGCCATTTAAAGTGAGAGGGATTTCAGGCTATTTCTTGCATACTTAAAATCAAGCTAAACACCAAAACCACTGCCATGGTCAGCGACTGAAGCTGTCAAGAGCCCAAAATATTTACAGAGTGTTGGAATATCTTCTCTACACTGCCTGTGTTTGTGTAAGTGAACCAAGACACCCCACAGAGCTCTGAACTGGATAATTTTACAAATTAAACCCTACGTTCTCCTGCCCTAGGCCCATCTGTAGTGACTGGCATCTCCGTGATAGGAAGGCATGCCTTCAATTGGAAAAAAGTGGAGATCTGGTGTATAAATCAGCGTGTCTGTCATCATTCACCAGCCTGTCTTATCAACTCATGCTTGGCACGTGTTCCCTTAGGCACCAGAACCCGATGTCGTAAATTAATCAGCTGCTGCTGCTTTTTTGGGAGTTTGGATATGGGTAAAAGGTCTTTAGAGGCTGAGGAACTGCAGGTAATTCCTTCCTACCACCTCTCTGATCCCCTGTGTTTTTCCCATGAAGAACTGGCTTTGAGTACAGAAAGAAAAAAACAGTGTGTAAAAATTCCAGCTCAGATGTTCCCTTGGGACAACAATCACCAGCTATTGCTCTCCTATACTCTATACCCATGACTATTTCAATTCCACTCATTCCTGACCATTCTGCCATTCACAGATGCACCTCTGCCTGTTTTCATTGCTGTTTAAGCCCAGCGTTATTCTGAGTAGACCATAAGGCATCTACATGCATTTCAGATGCTGCAAATTGCTGCTGAATACTTTTTTAACAAATTCATCTGTACTCTTTTGAGTAACTGAGTTAGGAGAGCCTCCTGTACACCAGCCCTTTCTCTAGGAACGGATCTATGGCTGCAAGACAGAAAAGGCAGCCTGTGCTAGTAAAGAAACTCAATACAGTAAGTGGAAACCCAAATTTGTTTCTTAGTGGATAAACTCTCTTTGAGAGCAGTCAAGGGGAATACTACAATCAATTCCAGACATTTTACAGGTGATTCAAGTATATTTTATCTTTGTCTTGGCATTTCCATTCAACCAAAGAGTTTCCATGATCCAATAAACTGCTCTTAGCTTCCTGAAGCTCAGGAGAGGAGTTGAGAGCTCTTTGCTGAAATTCTTAATTAGGGGTAAAATTTACAATTTAAAATAGAAGTAAAGTGAAACTCAGGAGCAGCGTTCACAGCTAGATGAAATAGATGCTTCAGTGTTTATTATGATGGATAACGAGATCTCTACAGTGCTGCTGCAGCAAAAATGCCAAATTAAGCCCAGTGCTCTCACAGGATGATGTGACCATAAGTTTCCGTCCTAAATGAGGTGGAAGGACTTAAAATTTCAGAGAACACAGGATATTTCTTCTCTTTCTGCTAAACAATCACTGCTGGCATTCCCATATTTCTTGCCTGTTCATTAACCACTGACATAATTAATATGCAGCCACAGAAGCCTCAGCACAGTTAGAACATAATCACCTATAGATTTGATTCATGGAAGTGTCTTTTTGGAGTAACTGAGACAGATTAGGTTTCTTAAATTGTCTTGGATACAGAAGCAACAAAATGCAGGTTGGGAGTTGCCAACTGTGGAGGGGTCCTAATTAACAACTCAATTAAAAAAGGCAAATTAAAACTTTATGGTTCGTTATCCTTCATTGCTTAATAAATTGTTTTGCTAAGCAAATGATTAAGAATGATTATTCTATAAAGCTGAAATAGTATCTGGATTTCCACATTTTTTAAAAACTCAATAAAATAAACCCAGTTTGTTTTCAAATATCTAAACCATATTGATTGCAGGACTTCATGCCAATTCAAGGACAACAGCCTAAATGTGTTAGAAAATTATTATAAACATTAAAAAATTATTTCTCCTCTCCCTTTTTTTATATTGAAGAATATCTCCAGCTCTTGTGATGAATAAAAGGATTTCTTTCTATATATTTTTTATTTCTACTGGGGTTTTTTAATGCCACCAATTTTGTGGCTCATCAAAATTAACTGCCCCCCTCTTAGCATCAGAGATTTCTTGACACGTTCAGAACTTTTGGAATTATTGTTTGATAGTTCAGGATACCGAGGGATGAACAAAACAGGTTTGATCATAGGGAATATTTGACAACCTACAAGAGATTCCAGAATGATTCATCTTTGCAGTTTTAAAAGATGTTTATGGATATTTTTAGATGTTCGGAACTGTCCCCCAAGACAATGTTTGCAAGTCTGTGTTTCTTACTGTGCTAGACACAAAAATCCTGAGCCATATATGAATATGCTACTGGAAATAGAAAACCCCCTATTATCTCGAAGTTCTGTTTGTTATTCTGCAATTCTGCATCTATAAATAAATTAAAAACTGACGGCCAATAAGACTGTTTTGAGTAGAAAACCACAGTACTTTGTTTCAAATTCTGACTTCCTAGAGGCAGAGAATAAAATGTTTTGTGGATTATTACTGTTTCCAAATTCAGCAAAATAAAAATGAATATTAATAAGTGTTAACAGATAATGCCAATTAATGAAAAGGAAGGAAAGTAATTTCAACAGTCTGCTAAAGACAGGAGGTCACCAAGTCCCTAAAACAGTTGAAATTCAGCATCCCCAATTCCCTTCCACTGGCCTGGCTATTTCAGGAATAAGAGTTATCTCCTTTCTGGTCTCTCTTTCCTGCCACAAATTTGAGCAGGTCAAACACCCCAGAAATGCCTACACTACAAAGAGACAGATTTTACCCTGAAGACAACAGAGAGAGTTCCAAATGCTGAGCTCGGCTGCACCCATAGGCAGCCAGATGTTCACGGACCTGCTGGAGACAGAAATTCTCACTTTCCGCTTGACACGAGAACCTCTCCCCTCCCTGTTCCTCACACACTGAAAACATCACTCTGCTGAGGGATACAGAACTATCCGGACTCAGATTTTGCAGAAAAATTAGGGTACATGAAAAACCCAATCCCTTTTTGCTCTTCCACAGCGATGCTGCACAGATCAGAGACCTGAGGAACTGCAGCGGCTCCCGACGAGAATTATCTGATGCTATAAAACACTGACACTGCCATTGCACTATCAAACGGCAAATAAAACCTTCTACATAAGTTTTCCTTGCCCATAAAATTCAAGTTACTGATTAGGTAAAAAAATACTGGAAAGATTGTCCCTTGCCCCTATTTAGAAGAGTATTTTTAAAAACTGGACATGTCTAATTTTACTGAAAAACATAAAAAATTATTTCTCTGACAGAACAGCAAAGTTGGGATAAGGCAGTAACTGCTTAAGTGGAACAGAAAAGGGAATTTTGTTGCAAAAGTATTTGCAGACAATCCATGAAAGATGAATTTCTCATTCATCACTGAAAATACTTTCGTTGAAGGTAAGTTAATTTATAAATACTAATTGTATCATCAAGAAATTCCATTTATACAGTCACTATCTAGCTTTTTCTACTTACACCCAGCTGTTTTATTAACAATCTTTCTGAGCATCTTCAATGACAGCCCAGCCTTACTCAGCAGAAAACAGCCACGGGTTTCTGCATCAAAGCAGACTGTTCAGCAAGACAAGCAACTTCCCTGCAAAGCCGTGGAAACAAATTAATGTGTGCTGCTGACAACCAGAGAAGTTACAGACAGAACTTCACGAGAAGGTTACTCCTCATTATTTCCACTTGCTAATAAGGAGCTCGCAGTTTTTATTTTCGTTGTGATTTTGGTTGGGTTTTGGGAGCTTGTTTCTCTTTTTTTCCTTCACAATTTATAATTAGCAGCATATTTAGATCATGATTTTACTGGTAATATGATGCATCTCGGGCAATACCCTGAGCAAATCCTACTCATGTAGGATCTAAAGTGGACATTTGGTATCAAACCTCTATGGTTTTTGCAACTTACTCATTACAGAAATATATCACAGAACTCCACAAGGATTTTCATTTCAAATCCTGCATCATTACTGAGTGAAACAGTTCATTTTCCTGCATATATCGGATTTAAGGAATTAAATACTTGCAGAGCATATGGACTGAGCCAGATTTATATGTAAGTAATCGGCAGTTTTAAACTCACTAGTACACATGGAAAGAAAAATGGCCACACAACATTCTCTTCAGGTCTGAAACCAAAGCAGCAGCTTTGAAAACTAAATACAAGTCGGGAGTAAAGGGGAAAATAGAAAAATAGAGTCTCCAGAAGGAAGGGAATTGTTTTTGCTGCCCTCAGGATTTAAAAAGGAAATATAAGATATGTTAACTTAATGCTCCAAAGCCATTTATCACAATAAGTGAATTTATGGCCTCTAAGAGTTGTCCTTATTTGAGGATGGAGGCAAAGGGAAACATCCTCAGCCTGTTACTCCTAAACAGCTCCTTGGGCTGCTTCAGCTTCTCAGTCTCTGCAATCTGCAGCACAAAGTCTGACAACTTTGTCACAGTGGTTCTATGAAGAAATTATAAGAAATTTTCCCTTACCTTACAGGAATCCAACATAGTTTGTTTTCCTTTCTCTTTGACAACTTAATTCATGACCAAATAGACAAAAATATTAAATTAACCCTTACATGGGTAACTTTCACACAGCAGGTAGCAATTAGCTTTATCAGATCCGACCCCAATGCAAAAAGTAGCCATGGAAATGTTTTACCATTAGAGATAAGAGATTACACTAAATTCAGAAATACCTTTTATAGATAGATGTTTAATTTAATGAGACTTTCTTGAGTAAACTTAGTGAGCTCTCAGAACAAACTGAATATCAGGTGCTACTCAGCAAAATCAGTGTAAAGAATATCCTTGAAGAAACCAAATTTTTAAAATGCTCTCCTATGAAGTAATAACAAACAATGTGCTGACATCAAAACATGATTGCAGTATGGCAAGACAGTCAGTAAATATGTCACAAACATTTCAACCCCTAAACAGACACCTTCTAGTCTAGAAGTTGCTTACAATAAAAAAAAGAAAGAACAACCATAATGACTTGCAAATAATAGCAGTTCTCATTTCGCAATATATAGAACCAGTTGTACAAAGTTATAAAGAAACTCAAAATTTGGAATTCCATCCAAATTCATTTTCTTGTAAGTTCAGGAAGAACAACAGTTGGGAAATCCCACACTTGAAAGAATACAGGAAGAAGAAATCTGGATAAAACAAGAGGGTTTCTATTGCTACAGCAATGGACAAGCATAAATAAAATCCAGGAAAATAAAGCAATTTTGAAAAGTTCTTACAAGCTGTATAAAAACCTCTGGATAGGCCTTATGGAGCAGGGCAAGACATGGTTAGGGCTGGGAACACCAATACCACCAGTGGCAAGCTCCTCCAACTAGGCACAGTGTTTTGCTGAGGATCCCTTTATAACAGCAATAATAATGATAAAACTAAACAAAAACAACCAAAGAAAAAACCACAAAAAAAAAAAAAGAAAGAAAGAAAGAAAAATAAAAAGGAAAAACCCACATCTCTAAGAAGAGATGAATGAAATGATCTTATCCAGCTTTGGACAGTTAATCCCAATGTTCCTCGTGGTACTGAAATCCCAGGAAGATCATCTGGCAGAGTGGTAGTTCCTGATCTTCCCACTGCCAGCACTGCTTGCACAGGCACAACTGATTAAACAACTCTTGCTGTGCCAAAGCAGCTGACCTAAAGGATGAATTATTAATAAAAGGAATTCCCAGCAAGTTCCCACTGATGAAGTGACTCTGCTGCTGACTTGCAAAACCAGCTGCTTTTACTTCATTAGTTAAGAATAGTTTAATTTCTGAAATGACTTCAGTGCACAAATGCTCTGTGGAACAAGATTTTAGTTCTCCCAAGTTCTCTCTCAAATATTTTAAGGAAATAACTTCAAATGAACAGACTTCTTACTCAGGTGGTGTTGATCACATCTGAGCTCTCAAACACACTAACAAAGACACGTGAACATTCCAAACCAACTGTCACCCAGGAATTGATCCCCCTGCAGCTGCAGGAAAAGGAACATTTGAAAATGAAAATTGATCCTGCAGTATGCAATAACAGACTTGTATGATATTCATGAATTCATTATTGTGTGAGTAAAGGAAGATAAAATGAGAAACACTCAATGATGTAAATAGCTTTATGCCCTGACCAGTGAAAATATTAAATCATCAATTACCTTTTCATCTGAATACTCGAGTAAAATAAAGTCTCACCTGAAGATACGATCAATTTCAGCTAAATGCTTACAGATCTCAAATGAGAATGTATTTAACCATGAACAAAGGATATGAAAATGCCAAGTGAAAACAAAGGCGCCAGGGACCTTTCGTACACTGAACTTCAGACAGGTTTTAAATATGTTGAACAACAGCCTAAGGGTTGGTTACCTGGGCACAAATCCCGTGGCTCCAAAAATTCTATAATCATCATAGCATCATAAAGCCAGTACTAAAGTTTTAGTTTATAATGACAAATATTCACTACAGGCAAATTTGAGGGGTGTTTAATGGTCTTTTCCTACCCATTCCATTCCAAAACACAGATCAACTTTTACTCTTTTTACAAAACCATTTATTTAAAACTCACTAAATTAACATTTAATGCATTTTGATTATCTCATAAATTGAAAAATACAACTCTTTCCTACTTGTTGGGTCACCGACCTGGACGTGACGAGGTTGGAATAAAGTTCATCCCTGCATGTCCTCCATTTCATATGCAACAACTATGATTTGCCATATGCCACAGATGAATTAAGAGAACTTATACAGGAATAAGAAATCTGGCCTTTAAAACGTCCACGTGCAGAAAAAGATGGCAAAGTCCAGCAAGTCTGTTGCTGCTTATTTGTTGTCCCACTGGATGAAACCGTTTTCTGTTTAACTGCTTTTATTTACACCCCTGCACTGAGCTGCACATGAGCTCCCACAGCTGCTGGGGGGGAAACCTTCCACAACCCCACAAACCCAGCAGCTGAAGGGCTGGGGGCTGTTCTGTGTCCACAATCCCCCAAACCCAGCAGCTGAAGGGCTGGGGGCTGTTCTGTGTCCACAACCCCACAAACCCAGCAGCTGAAGGGCTGGGGGCTGTTCTGTGTCCACAATCCCCCAAACCCAGCAGCTGAAGGGCTGGGGGCTTTCCCTGTGTCCACAACCCCCCAAACCCAGCAGCTGAAGGGCTGGGGGCTGTTCTGTGTCCACAACCCCACAAACCCAGCAGCTGAAGGGCTGGGGGCTGTTCTGCGTCCACAGCCCCCCAAACCCAGCAGCTGAAGGGCTGGGGGCTTTCCCTGTGTCCACAACCCCCCAAACCCAGCAGCTGAAGGGCTGGGAGTTTTCTCTGCACCCCAGGGAAGCAGAGCCCTGGCAGCCCAGCCCAGACTGGCCCCACACCAGTGAAACCACTCACACCAGTAACACAAGTGCCAAACATCTGGGAGCTCACACAGGAGCAGAGCAGACCTGAGGCAAGTCCCGCTATGAAATACAGCAAAATCATTCCCAAATTGCAGGATGAAGCTTTGTGTCTCCAAAACCAAAGGTCACCTATCAATTATTTCTTGCATTCTATCACACTGATTTACAGGAGGCGATTTCCAGCCAGGTTTCCAGACACCAGCTATCCTGGAAGTTCCATGAACACAGCTTATTTAGTGCTGCTCAGGTGCTTTCAGTGATTAACAGCATAATCTCCTCTGTGTGTTACTGCACTCTGCTTCTGAAGGCACCAAAATAGAAACCCAACTGCACTGTCCTGCCCAGATAAGCAATTTTCTCCCACCTGAATGCAGAGTGCTGAACTTTTTTCCTCACCCAAGCAAAACATAATTTTCAGGCATGTATTTATGATATTCTTGATATCATGTATCATTAACATACTAACATTGCTATGTACATTATTTCAGGCAGTTACTTAAATGAATTGAGGTATTTGACAACTTTTTATTTGCCTTATAAGGCCTTGTTGTGTCACCTTCTGGCCGTTACATAAGACTTACTTAGAGATGCTAAAGACTGACAAAATGTTAGTATAATACTACTATAAGTAAAAGAAAATATTTAAAACTTCCCAAGCAGAGAAATAAACCACTGGCCTCAATGAGCACCATATTTAATGCAGAAAGTCTGCTCATTTTTCTAATCTCTGTATTCCCCAGGCTACATGGAGGAGCACTAATAGGTCTGTACACACACAAACACCCTAAAACACGTATAAATAGCCATAACTGCAGGTAAAAACATATCAGTGGGAAAAAAGGGGGAGAAGATGGTGGTGAACGTGGTGGTTTGGCTGCTCTGTGCATTCCACCTTCATTGACTTTCAACATTCCTGTGTAGCACAGGCTGTCTCCAAAGCATGTGACACCCTGATGGCTACTAAATAATGAGAATCAGGGTGAGAAGTGTAATGGGACAAAACATTGCAAAACAGGATGGGCTTGTTTGGGGAGTTCTTCCCAAATTTCAACCTGATCCTGGCTGAGAATCTACACAGCGCAAACAACACACACTCCAACTTTATGATTTAAAAGTCTTGCTCATGTAACTTGCTGATCAGATAATAAAAATAACTTCCTTATTTTCAGGGAGCTTTTCAGAGCAGACTTAGTACTGTGTCTTCAAAAGCTGTGCAAGTACAAATGCTCCAGAAGCAGCCCAGCTTACTCAGCCCTTGTGCTTAGCTGGTCCCTCCACCACAAACCAGTTCTGAACTACTGCAGTTCCAGTGCCCAAATAACCACACCAATTTAAACCCAACAACTCCCAGCATCTCTGCAATTTACACATCACCTTTGCTAGAATGCTGTTAAGATCCCAAAGCCTGCAGCCAGAACACTTCTTAATCACCAAAATGCAAATTTTGGTCTGTGCTATCACTGAATCCTTGGGATTTATCTATCTCCTAAAAATCAGGGGGGAAGTCTTATTCCTGTTTGTTATTATTATTATTGTTATTATTATTATTCACCACCTCCATCCACCACGAGAACTAAGAGATAACTCAAGCATGAGCTACTCCAAGGCACACGGGCTGCTGGCACCAAGTCACACCAGGCAAGAAGGGTTTCTTACTTGTTTAACACACCAGATCAAGTTTGCATAGCAATTCAGATCTGCTGAGAAAATGAGGCAGTGCTTTTATTTTCCTCAGGATTGTGTGCAATTGCCATGCTCTGCAGGCTCATGATCCCACAGCACTTCTGGCTAATTTTTGAAAACTTCTTATACCTGCAAGAAAGGACACACTAGGGCAAGGAAATGCTGTGCTTCCTTGTCCAGATGTATTGCCTTTCATATGGATCTCACACATTCACATTGCAAATCCATCTCTGAGATGAGAAAGTCATTTAACTCTCACAAGCTCAAGTAATTTTGATGTTGTATCCCAGCACAGACTTCCTGCAAATAGCTGCACTCCCAACTCAAAAGCCTCTTGCTCTGTTTTTCTACGATAGTTATATTTCTTGTTTAATTCTGGTTTTATCTTAAAACAACCAAAAGTGCATTATGCAAATAAGTCCTTTCAAGAAATCACTTTGTGAAACTAAAATAAACTTGAAGGTTTATTGCCTTGTAAATTATTCATTGTAGCCTTTTAAATGACAGGATACAAACTGTACAAAACAAGGCAGCAGGAGAGACACGTCTATTTTTAAAATCACATTGGATGTGACGCCATACTCCCCAAAGTCTGCCACCACAGCCACTGGGAAGCAACTCTTCCACAATCTGGGAAGCAGACACAGGCTCACAGTGCCCTTCCTTCCTGCTCTCCCAAAGCCACAGAGCCAGGAGAACACGGCACCTGCTGCAAACAATCCCACAGACTTTCCGAAAGCACTCACCCCATCCCTCAGCCACTTCTGGAAAGGTTTAAATCTGAAGCCCATATAGAAAATCCCCACTGACCTCAGGTTTGTGCACAGTTCTGCCATCCCCTTGGGTCTGAGCACTGCTGGGGAGCCAGGATCCTCTCACCCACATGCAGGCTCAGTCTCTTTCCTCAGCTGCAGGTTCCTAGTGCCTCGATGAGTTCTGCAGCTAGACAAAGGCTTTGGGGGCTGCAGCACAGGTATTTCATGTCCTCATGGATTGCTCTGTGGCCCTTCCATCCTCCTCCACAAGCCTCTAAGGCTTTGGGAATTCTGCAAGACACTGTCCTCCTCATTCTATTGTTTGGGTAATTCCAAAATCCCAGCTCCAAAAGAAATGCTGTAAAAAACCCGATTCAGCCACGAGAGCAACATCCAAGTCTTTCACTGTGCCCCAACTCAGTGAAAATGTTTAATGACTTCACTGCCCACAGCTGAGGGGACCAGCTGTGCTGACCTCCAAACTACACACAGGCACTTCCAATCCATCAGACTGAGGAACCTCACCTGTGTGCAATGAGCCAGGCAGAAACTGAGGTACACGCTGAAAATCCAAGGTAAAACCAATTAACAGTTTTCCTACAGTTCTAAATAATTAAAACTCTTCAGGAAAGATATCGTTTCTCTGTGGCAGTTCAACAGTATCAACATACTGAGTTTGCTCTCAAACTTCCTTCCTCCAAAAGGATTCCATGGGAATTTTCAATGGAGCATCTGATGCCATATTTTTTTTTTTATCTTTTATATCAATTACTTGGAAAGCATCAGATTTTCTACAGAATAAACTCACTTAAAGCAGAAAGGTTTCCTCCACGTTCTGTGTTCTGGCTCTGAGTAACAATGAATTCAGTTATTTTTGGCTCGTCCTCGCCCTCTGTTCATTACAGAGAAGTGACCTCTGCTCTGCCAACAGGCGATGTCACCTTCTGTCCCCTGCTGGGTACATGCTCAAAAGAAAACATTTACAAAAGAGCGTGCACTTACCCCATGCTGCCTTCTAGGATACCGGAGACAGATCTAAAGAGCTGCACATCCACCTTCTCTGACCGCTTTCAAGTCGCACCAAGCACAGCACCTCCAGAACAAAACCCCAAGAAAAAGAAAAAACCCCTCTTGCCAGGCAAGGTGCTGTGATAGCACTGCTCAACATTCCCACCTCTCCAGCACTGCAGACTCGCTGGGAAAGCTGCTGGAAAGCTTTTGCAAAAGGGAACATTTTGACTGTGCCTCCAAAGCACGCTTCCCAGAAATGGGAAAAAAACAAATGCTAATTAAAAGTAAACTGATGATGACTGTGACATTTAAAAAATATATATTAAAAAATGTAATTCCATAGCAAATGAGAAAAGTTATGGGGTTTTTTTTTAATCAAAAATCATATTTGGGTGTGAACTGCCAAGGCAGCTTCACAAATGTATCAAAAATGTTAGAGAATAAGGACTGGCAATTTATCAATACATTTATCCATACAAGAGGCTAAAGTCAAAGCGTACCTGTGACTTAGTTCTGCATCCACTGATCACTCTATTTTAAAATAGCTTTTAGCAGTTCAAATACAGGTTCTGGCTGGTTTATAACTTAAATATTTACCCATTCATTATCACTTCACAAAATAAACATCACTTAACAAAACAAACATCACAAAATAAACATCACTGAAAGCCTCTGCAAATCACTGCTACAGTTTCAGTCCTTCTTATATTTTACCTCTTCTGCCCCAAAATGTAGATATTTCCTTATATTTTTGCAGGAAACCAAATGGGCAGAGAATACATCTATTTCTGCTTAACTAGAAAGCACAAACCACAAAACTTAAATCTTTCACATACTTCAGTGTTCCTCTGTAAATGTACCGTAGAGCTATCATAAAGACAGATTAAAAACTATTTAACTGTAATTAAAAGCTGACTAATACGTACAGACTAGAAAGTTAATTCATTAATACAAAAGATTTTGTGTTCATTCATCTCAATTTTCTGTTGTACAGAAACCTTCCATAAAAATGATTGCTTCATTTCAACAGCAACACAGTCTTTTGTTTCTTATTCACTCTTGCCAATTGTCATCCTCTTCATCTTTATGGTTCATAACTCTGAAAACTGACTTCTCAAACAATATGAGTTTAAAACATGTATAGATCAAATGCTCAAAAATAAAAGAATTTGTTTTCCATCACTTACATTTGGTTCTATGAATGCTTTTCTAACAACACATGAATGAGAAAAAGAAGACAACAAGGTAGCAGTCACCTTTTAAACCTCAGAAATCCTCATAGCTTATTTGCCCACACCAAAGACCTTTGCTTCTCACTGTGCACTAAGGAGACTGTTTGGCTGCTCAAAACAAGAATTTCTGTGTATAAACTGATACCACTACAATCCTCTCTCCTTCAAGGGAGGAATGCCCACCATCACATTTCCAGAGGGCAAAAAACTCTCTGTTATTCTCATGTGCACTGAGAGATGTTGCACTCTTACTTGGCCACTGAGGAATGAGAACTATAATCACAAGGCAAACAATTTTAGAAAATACATACAGAAAGTAACATCAGGATGGCTGAACATTCAACTCGATTTCTTACAAGCCTGAGACAGAAACAAAGAAATACAGCAGGCTGCCATTAATTAAAGAGACTATTTCAGCATGGCAAAACCAACCTCGAGCTGCATGACAGAAATTAATCTCAGTGGCAGCAGCCAGTGTCTCATGGCATGAAATGCACCAGGAAAGTATTTTGTGCTGCCATGGAAGAATTTGGCAGGACAACACAGGTCATGAAATACACAGAACATCAATGACCCTTCAGAACAAGTCACCCCCTTCATCCCCTATAATCTGTATTATTGTGCACCCAGTATTTGGTCTTGTTTCCCATATTGAAAATTATACTTGTGGCCCAGATCCTACTCCGAACAGGAAACACATAATGCCCTGTATCTCTCAAGGGTGCTTTTCAGGGGGTACTGCAAAATGCAGGAGTCCCACAGCCTGGAGCTGCTCTTGAGTCTACAAAGATACTTGCCAAAAAAGTGTTAAAAAGATTAAATATCAGGAGAAATAAGCCGTGTTTTCATTAAATTGCCTTTCAGCGTAATGGTACAAAAGGTATTAAAACTCTCTGGAGCAGGGTTAATAGCAGATTTTATGGAAGTGGTTAATTAAGAGGTCAGCAATTTCCTTGTACATTTACACTGGGTTTATGGACAGATTTGGTTTAAGGAATGTATCACCCCATGTAACCTGGTAGGCCTGTAAAAACTGAAGGTAGCAGTTCCTGAAAAAAATAATCTTGCTGGGCTGTGCTTTGCTGTGCTAACATCAGTGGGTCCCTGAGCTTCTTCCACTCAGCAAGAGCCTGCTTCCAAAACTCCTGACGAAGTCACCAAACTCACAAACACCTGAAATCACAGTGGTAAAACTGGACACTTAAAGAGCAAATTACACATCCAAAAAAAGGTCTGAACCTCTTTAAAATCACGTCCTAAGTTGTTGCACTGAGCCTGGCTGGCTGGAATTCCCTTTCTCCGTGGCAGGAGACCAGGAAGCTGCCCTGGCCTGAGCACAGGGGTATCCCAGGCCAGGATGTGCCATGCTCAGCAGAAAGAACAGAGGGAAAAGGGGCTGGGATCCCTGGGGTGTCCCTGGCTGGGCATCAGCCTGCTGGGGAATGTGCTGCATCACCGCTTGGGGTTTTGTTTGTCCTCTGTCCTGTCCTTAAACTTTGTTCAACCCACAAGTTTTCTTGCTTCTGCTCTTTCAATTCCCCTCTCCATCCCAGCAGAGAGTGAACACGGGGCTGTGTGGGAGCTGAGCTGCTGGCTGGGGTGAACCAGCCTAGCTGGGCTGTGGGGCTGTGCTGAACACAGCACGTACCAGGGAAACTGTTATTTCCATGGGGAAAACTGCAAATACCTCACAGTATAACTTGATCATTGACTGGGAACAGGTCAGGCAATGGCTGGAGAAAAGGCAGAATTCCTCCATTCGTGACTGAGGAGAAAAGCTTTGCTCAGGGGGCTGCAGTTTCTCTCCTGAATTTCCTGCAGATGGAAGGTGAGCACAAGTCTCCACCTAGTTACACACGCAGTTCAGAGAGATTCAAATCATCTGCGTCTGCCAAAACAACACACAACACACTGCCACAGGGGCCAGAAAGCATGTCCTGGAGATATATATATATATACACTACAGAGATTTTTCATTTCAGTGACATTCAGGGGAAGTGTTTGGGTGAGTAACCATTCGCTTTTCAAAGAGATTTAGAGTGGGACACTGCAGAACACTGCAGCGAGATGAAGGTTTCAACCTTTCCCTGGCTCTCTCCACATGTAAAGTCCCATTGATCTCAAAATAACAAGCACCAACAAGAAGCAATATCAGCAGCACATACTTAAATCATCCTCTAAGAATTGAGAATACTTGATAAATTTAGCACAGTTGCAGCCAGGGGCAAAAACTTTGCAATCTTGGAAGTATGCTGTGAAGCAGAAATGATGTATCCACACGGAATAACCCCTCTTGCCATGATTCCTGCTTGTTCTCTTCCCTTTACTATATTTAGGAAATCGAAGCGATTTAATGTAAAACAGCAAAGCTGGGAAATTGACTGCAACTCTCAAGAAAAAGCCTAGGAGGCTAATGAACCATTATGGTAAAAGCTGAATAAGCCCAGATCCTGAAAAGAAATTGGAGGTGTATTTTAGATATGCATGAAGACGATCAAAAAACCATTTCACATAGATTGCTGAGTGCAAGTAGGGCACTTTGTTTAATCTTATCCAGCTATACAACTTAAATGAAACAAACCTCTAATTTGACTTTCAAAAGCATTAAGTATTTTGGGAGCTGCCTTGAAGTTGGCCAAATAATGTTCCTGGAGGTGTTTCAAGCTAATTTTTAAAAGCCAACAAGTTTCAATTATTAGAAAAATAGGCTCAGCTTTTCCTCAGGGGAAGGGAGAAAGAGTGAAAAAAAGCCAAACTTTTTATCATCACTGTTGAGTTAAGTAAAATGAAGGGATTTATTACAGGTATTGAAGTGGCTGGTTAAAAAAGCAACTCAGAAGGATTCCTTACATTATCTGAAGAGCTGAAGTTTCCCCATTCACAGACACACATCACATGGAAGTTTAGCCATTGTCGTCGAGATTTACAATCATGAGCTTAATTCTGAAAAAGAGAGTTATCAGAGCCAGTGTTTGTAGAAAATTACAGACCCTCATCCTGCAAACACATTTTAACTGAACTCAGACTACTCATGCACATAAAAATAAACTACAGGTGTACTTGTAAGATCAGGGCCTGACTGACCCCAAAGGAATAAAGAACAGAGATATCTAAAAGCTCTCTTGGATCTCCTGTAAGTGTCTGAACCTGCAGAAAGTAAAAAACATCAAAAGAGGACTAAAACTGGGTCTTGCTAGGAGAAAGTAGTAAAAAAACAAATTACCCAAACCAAACTAAATCAACAACAACAAAAGGAAACAAACAAAAACCCACCCCAAACCACAGAAAAACCCTTGTCTGATCAACAGCCAGAAAGGAGCATTAGTAGTTCCTTACTTTGGTATGAAGTAATCATAAAGATTCTTCGGGACACATTAACAAGAAAATTTTGAAAGTCTCACAATGAAGTTTTATTATTATTTATTAAACTATACCTTAAATGTTCTAGTTTCATTACTGTGTCACAAAACAGTAACACTGTTACTACAGTCTAACAAAAACCACCACAGATTTTAGATGCCAATTCTTCATTACACTGCCCGAATTCCAGGGCACCTGTGTTTTCTTGTTTTGATGGAAGTTCGGATGGAAAGACGCTCCTAGGTCAAGGCAATACCTTTGGTTAAACAGACACGTGGCTGAAAAAACCAGTCAGTTTTAAACAGAACCTTCTCTAAATCCAAAATGCACTCGGCAGCTCTCAGAGCTCCCCAGGAGTTCAGCACTGCTCAGCATCCCTGGGGACCCCCAGCACCGACCCCTGGCAACAGTGCTGGTACCTGGGAGCACGAGCTGCACCCCCTCATCTGCATCCATTTGTCATCCAGCCCATAGAAATCAGCAATTTCACTCCTTTCAGCTCTGACATGAGTCATTTAATCCTAAATAAAGGAGGATGTAATGTACCGTGCAGCAGAGCAGAGGCAGGGAGAGCAGGGCGTGCGCCTTCCTCTGCTGCGCTCTCGCCACGGCTCCGAGGGAAGCGTGCTATCGTGGCAGAACAGGGCTGTGCCAGCCTCCACACTGCCAGCCACTCATTCACCAGCCACATTTTAACCAGCTGAAGGTCTTACAGTGAAATGATTGTTTTTGAGAGTGAAATTTCATTCGCACACGCCACTCATACGCCTTTATCAGTGGGGAACAGCAGTGTCAGCCAACGGCCTGACAGGTTAAAACATATTGTACATTCCAGAGAGACTCCTGAGCCTCATTTCTTATTTATAAGTCTGGAGTTAGAATTTAAATGAACATGAGCCAGAGTGTCTGCCTGTATAGAAGATTCCCAATACTCACTTCAGAGTTTATCATAGCAACAAATGACTGGAAGAAAATTGAGATACTCCAGTGTTAGAGTGAGAAAGATCATAACTCCCTTAATAGCTAAAAAAATTCAATGTCAGAAAATAACTTAGCGAGTTTAGAAAAGAGAGTTTGATTGCAGTTAGCAATGCCCTGATTAGCTACAAATATTTTGGGTATTAGCATACATCAACATCCAGCGAATGCCACACAGCACACAGGCAACCATGCAGCAGCGGCCAAAGGAAATTCAAGCATGGCTGAGTTAGAGCAGTATCCCAGGCAGCTTGCCAGAAAATAAACTTTATTTCCAGAAGCAGCTGCAGATCCAGCAGTGTTTTCTGTTTCCAAATCAAGCCCTGGGGAGTGGGCAGCACGCGGGGCAGCTGGAGGGCTCCGGGGTGAGCAGCCCATGCTCCTGCACAGAGGGGACACCCTGCAGAGGAGCTGTGCCACCGAGCTGTTCCTGCAGCTGCTGCACATCCCACAGGGCAGCAGGGCAGTGCAGAGGGGAACAAACCCAGGCATCAGCTGAGAGATTTCCAGAGAGCTCGGCATACACCTGGAGCAGCTGTCAGCACAGAGCCCACCGGGAATCAACGTGGCATTAAAACGTTAATGTGTGCTTTCCCCCACACACACAGAGCTGTCTGTACCAAGGTACCTCGGTATCCCAGAGCTGCCTCAGGCTCCTCAGTCCTCACCCAAGTCTCCACCTGCTGAATGGGAGGACAGAGAATGGCCTGGCCTGAGCTGGGTGCTGGGGATCTCCGTCTCAGCGAGCCAAACTCCTTCATTCCAGGGGAAAAGTGGAGTCAGCACCATCCTCATCCTCAGTTTCTCCTTTCCACTCTTACTCCCTCTGTGCTATGCCTCTGTATTTAAAACCTTCGAGGCAGAATACCTGAGCCTGTACATGCAGGAAAGCAGCGATACATTTTCTACCCATAAGATACAGTATATATGCACATACTTAACCATAAGATACAGTATATATGCACAGTATTTGCTATTCTTACACATTTCCCTGAAAAATGATCATTTATCTGATAGTACAGAAAGCCCAGTTCATCTTCAGCAAACACAGATAAAAATACACATTTTGTGCACAGACTGTCTTCAAGTCCAGGCTTACTCTGTTATGCTGGAGACTTATGGAAAAAACTCCAGAGTTAAAGGAGAGATGGATAAACAGGGCATCCAGAGCGCTACTGTAATCTTCACTCCCTAAATAAAAACCACGATGTCTTCAAAATTAAAAGGGTTAAAGGTGGGGTATCAGGAAATCAAACTGCAATTTGAGATTCTGAACTTCAGACACGGCCCTAACAGTCTGAACAGAGAGGATTGGGAATTGCTGAATAAAACAAGATATAAAGAGTGGTAAACAATTCCTGACCTGAAAACAAGTACATAAAAATGACAAACTGAGACTGAAATGGCAGAAAAATCTAAGAATTAATGCACAGTAATATCTCCTAAAGCAACACGAACATATATTCCCAAATGTCTCCCAGAATATCTCAGAGAATAAAATTCCCAATTGTGACCTACTATTGAAGGCCACCTCCATGTTTTTCTCACAAATGCTACTTAAACATAAAATATATTGAGACAGAGCACATGGAATAATTCATAAACAGAGAAAATCCCATATAGGTTTATGCTGTAGAATGACAATCACGTATCATAGCTCAAGCACCAACAATTTTAACAACATTACAGGTTATACCTCTATTTTAATACAGTGTATTTGAGCAGGTAAATGTATACTCGCAGACAGAACCTGCACTCCTCTAACCACTGTAAGATACAGCACAGTAAAGTACTGTGTACGGAGTACAAATGTAGGAGTTCACTCATCAATTTTAAGTCCCCATAGCTTATTTAAAAGACTTTCAGTCAATTAAAAAAACTCCTTTTCACATAAAAAAGGCTCATTTTCCATAGTGTACAGATGTTTGTCCAAACTTGACGTAGAACAGGAGTAGTCCTTTATTTCTTCCCAAATGCCAAATAGATATTTCCCAGAAAGGCATTAATTTTTATTGATCTAATTGCTCTAACTGCTGCTCACTTTCAAACAAACAAACCTGTCAAAAATAAATGCACTGGATGAAGCAGCCTGGCCTGTGAAGAAAGTGGCTCAAGGTTCTGTATGCAGCTGATTTGTATTGAGCACTTTCAAACCCCCATTATGTATTTTAAAAGGGCTGGATGTAATTTTCAGCTGAATAGCCCTTGTATGGTTTCTAAAATCCTGTGGGGTTAATAACTCAACTCCTGAGGCTTTACTAGAAAGGACATTTGAAGTGTCTTTGAGAAGCTGTTGCATGCTGTCCTCAAAGCCCAACTCCAACAGAAAATCTTAAAGCCCCTTTTGACTTTATGCTTCTGGATCAGCTCTGAGCTCCTGCAGCAAGCACAGGACAGATGCCTGTGAGTTTGGGTTCTTTAACTCATCAGTCACCCCCAATCACATTGGTGAGGAAGCAGCACAGGGATCTCAGATCTCAGCTCTGTATCTGCAGATGTGCACAGGAACAAACTTCCACGTTTCTGCAGCCTGGAACTGCACAGACCATCCCTGAAACGCACCACACACAATCTAACATTTGTCAACCCCTCTGACCAATCCCATTCAATCTGAAAGAGGCAGGGAAGAATACAGAAAGTATTTTCAAATATTCTCTTCTGAGGTTTTTTTCCCCTTGTTTCCTGATGCTCCCTTTTCCACAAACATGTTTGAGTAAAAGCATTTATTCTCCTGAAAGGAACTTATGGATTTGCAGAAGTCCCATCAGCATCCCAGTCACAGCTATGGATGGCAGTTACAGAGCACAGCCTTTCTCTGGAGCACCTCACCTGAGCAGGGAATCCAGGGAATGGGATGGGAACTGAATAGCAAATGAACAGTGAGAAGAGTGGGACAGAAAAGGCCCTGACCCAGCCCCATCAATAAATAACAGCAACGAGCAGAGCTGACCCACCTCCCTGAGCTGCAGCCTGGCTGACTCCTAGCAGTGCCTAAGGAAATTCAGTGTGTTCCCTACTGCTGGGCTGCCCAGTCACACGTGCAGTCACTGGTGACATGTTTTTGTCACTGCCTGGGTCCCACAATAAGCTGCAGTTGCTCTTTACCTTCATTCCCCCTCCCTGAAGCAGCCACTCCAAGCTGAGTTGGATGCTCAGCTGTCTGATTCCCTGGAAAGGATCTTTCCTGCACCCATCAGCAGGTGAATCAAGAGGTGAGTGTGTAAGAACGTACCTGTATTTCAGTTCTGGACTAAGCAGTAAGAAATGCATGACAGGCTTCCTCCAGTGTGCAGGCTGCTCATTGTCCCCTCCCCACCGGGATCTAGGCACGTTCTGTGGCTGCAGAAACACCCCATGGACCCAGGAAAACGTGTTAATGGGGAAAAAGGGGTGTTTTCCCCACAGCTGCTGCCCCGTGGTGTTTGCATTGCATCAGGAACACTGCCCATAAATGCACATCTATCCTGCACATTATCTCATTTAACACATTGCTCCCAAGCACTGGAGTTCAAGCAAATCCCTCAAGCAAATGGATAATAAATGGTTTTTCTCGAAACCATTTACAGAAGAGTGTCAATACTATATACTTAAGCCTCATTAAAACACTCAGACATCAACAAGACGACTTACTGCACTGGATGGCAAAAGACTGTTAACTTCCTTCTTTCCCAAAGTTCATCCAGGACATGCAGGCATACAAGACAAGGAAAATTAATTCAAAGAGCTAGCTGCAACCCTATGGATAACAAAAAGAAAATGGAAAGATCCAGAGAATTTCTGTTATTCCTCAGACAAGCAAAAACATGGAGCAAGTAAGCGGTGTTTTCCAGGCTAGTGTAAGGACAGATTAAAGGTAAGATGATGCCCAGGTGGATGCAAAGAAAGCCTGCTGATCTGATACTACTTAACCTTTGCAAAGCAAGAAATCTAAAGGCCTTTAAGTTTCTCTAAAGCAGGTGCTGAATGATCTGCTTTCAGATCATTCTCCCCGAAGACCCAGTGCTTACTGAGCTTGTGGCAGCTGAGCTGTACCTGCATCATGGACCAGACCCTCAGGCAGCAGGGAACGGTGGAAACCCCAAACCCGGGTGGTTGAATACACTAAATATAAGCATAACAGTTAAGTTAGATGCTGGATGGCAGGTTAAGTGGAATTACACACGAAGTGCTCCGTGTCAGGCTGCCAGGCTCAGTGTCACTCTAACACAGCTGTGACGAGGGGAAAGACCACTGAAAGTGGATAATGGCTGGGAAGCACATGAGACTGCTTCTCCCCTCACAGACTCCCATTCCCCCTCTCCAAGTGGCACTTTCAATGGCTCCTGTTGTCCTGCTCTGCCATTTAGCCCGACTGAGCACTTCTGTTTAGCACACAATATTCACAGGGCAACCTCCTCTCTGTTTTTGCTCAGTGCTTCCTTGCATTATGTAAAACACTGAGTGAGAGCCCTTCCCCTGATGGACTCAGCACTGCATCACCACTCACCTCAAGTTAACTCTGGGTGCTTTTCATGAAATACATTCACTTTTTTAACCACAGGTAATTCCAGAGGCCTGGCAGATGTTTCAAAGACGTTAGCTGATCATGAAATTCCAGCTGGCTGCTAAATGGAAATAAGCCTGTTTCTTTTGCTGCAAAGCCCCTCACAGTCACACTGTTTGCTCCAAACAAATGCCCTGTAACTACTGAGACATTGGGAATTTTTGCACGGCATGGACTGACTGCAGCAGGACAGTCAGGTGCTGCTCAGCTGGGATCTGTGACAGCACAAGGGCCTGGCAGTGGCACCTGCAGCTGGATCAGGTGAGATTACCTGAGCTCCTGCTGTGCAGAGCTCTCAGCCATGTGGCTGGCCCGTGGTCCAGCAGAGGCATTCCAGCATTTGCGTAACCCACTGCTATCAGTTCATGTTAAACTGTGCCTAAAACATCTCCCAGTGCCATAAATCCCCTTTATGTCCATCCCTGCACCTGCCAGAACAGTTTCTACCAGCTGTCTGAAAGCCTCCACGTCCTGAGGGGTAAATCCTACAGCGAGAATCACACATGGGGGCTCCTGAGACTGTCACCTGCTCTGCCTGAGGAACGAACCCAAACACCTTCAGCTTCCAGGTGGTGCCACTCACCGCGCTGTGGGCACGGTGGGACTGCCCAAATTCCTCACCTGAGCAGTTCTACCCCAGGCAGCAGAGCCTTCTAAGGTGGCTGGGTGGGCTCTGTCACCTGCCCAGCCCTGTCCCCTCTGTGTGCCCCACCTGGGGCAGCCTGGACCCCTCAGGGAAATGATGATTTGGTGTGTGCAGACAGGCACAGCTCTAATGCCCAGCTGCACCATTAGAACCATCAGCTTCAGCCTTTTTATCACAACTTTCCCGTGAAATCCAAAGATCTTACCACACCTCTTCCTAGATTAAAATAATAATTACAAAGCACAGCCTTGAAGAGGATTGTAAGGGTGATTATGTAATAAAATCCTTTTTTCTTCTTGAATGCATAAAAAGACTAGGAAGCCTTCTGTGGATCTCAGACACTCTTTGTATTATTTTTCTATTTGAACTAGCATGATTCATTTATCTCTTCATTATTAATACTTAAATTGTTGGTAGAGCTTTATTTTAATTAACTTCTGTACAGAATGTCAGGACAAGGAGAATAGGCAACAGCTTTTACCTTTAGGATGGTTAAGATGAGGTTTTTTTGGTTTGTTGTTTGGTTGGTTTGTTATTTAAAAACTGTGCACAAAGCATGCTTTTTGCAGAGCTTAAAAAAATTCCAGCACCTCTAAAAATATCAAACATGAGAGGAAATGTGAATATATCCAAGTCTAGCCCAGAAGAGCATCAAATGAAAACACTGCTTGCAGGAGGCTGAGCTGACCACTCTTCATCCAGCTGCCTTTTGACCTATTAGCCCTATTTGCCCCTCTCTGAATAATAGCAAGATTGATTCTGCAAACACATGTTAGCACTTCCCTCTCTTACGGTTTTTAGCCTCCTATTCTACAGAAAAAAAACAATTAAATGAAACAAAACCTGCTTGTCTTCAGGCAGTCACAATCACCTCTATAATTCTATAAATATCCTGTGCACAATAACTCATGGCGTGTATAAAAGCAATGACAAGGTCACTTACTATGAACAATTCATGATCGGTTTCCCTGGCAACAGAAATGTGTGGCAACAAGGGAGAAAGGCACAGGAAAAATTATAGGATGTTTCCATTATGTAAGTGACTCCTGCGATTTCTCCAGAAGGATTTACCTAAAAAGTCTCCAACTCCAGCTGTTCCTCACTCTCTCTAGCTCTGCAGCAGTGGGAACTTGGCTTGTTTCAGTGCAGTTACTGTGGATCTACAGGAGTGAAATGAAAACCAAACACGTGACTGATGAGGGCTTTCATTGTATCTTAAACTGTGTCTCAAAACCCAGCACGAATGTGATCTCTGTGGGTGAGTGTCTTCTTCAGAGTTTGCATTCTTAGTTAGCATTCACTGTTAGTTACTTTGTCATCATCCAATTAAAAATCAATCACCAACTTGCACGTCTCAACGGGTTTCCAAGTTTTCAACAGGACTTGTGCAATTAATGTATTACTGTAGGACCTCCAGTGACTTTCTAACTGAAGGCTCAGCAGAAGCAAACATTTCCTGCACAGGCCATGGAATGTCATTTCCGCTGAAACCGTCTCTAAAAGTGAGTTCCCACTGCACAGATTTTATACCAGCGGGTAGTCAACATTTCACTGATCAAAACTCAGTCTTGACAAGGACTTAAGCAATAAAAGCTATGGTTCTCCTGAATAACACAACCCAAACAGATTCCAGAGGAGGGGCGATGAGTCTGGCGTATCAGACTGGGAACGGTGGTGTTTGGAATGCTCAGCTGCTCCACGGCTGTGCACAGAGGAGGAATAAATGACAAGATAACCACAGCCCACTGCCATCCATCACTGCAAAAGGCAACGTTTCTGAGGTACCCCAGAAGGCAGAAGCAGCAGTGGAATAGCAGAGATCACAGATACAGCACAGTCACTGTGACTCATCTGTGGGCTCCAAAACCCCCTCTCTGTCTCGGAGAAGCCAGGGATGAATCTGTCCCTAGCACACAGAAAGCACGGGGCTCCTTGGCCCTGAAGAATCACGTTTTCAGCCTCTTTCCATCTGTATTTTTTGTGGTGCCTCTCTCAGACTCCTCCAAGCCAACTCCCTTGCACAGGAACACGACTGAGGAAGGAACAGGTAGCATGTGAAGAGGCAGAGCTGTGGATCCCATGGGCTGCGTGCCTTCCAGAGCCTGGATCACAATCTCAGCCTTGGAAAACTGTCACTGAAACTTGCAGTGAAGAAATAATTGATGGATGGACAGCCAGCTGAACAAAATGCTCTGAGGCACAACCTCATGGGAAATGGTGTGAAGGAGAGATCGGGATTTCTCAAAGCACCCAACATTGCCATAAAGGCAAGAAAACAAGCAAGGGATGCCTGGAGATACTCAGAGTTCTGCAGCTTTTGGTTTCTCATGTCCCAGGTTCAGCTTTGGGAGACAGACTGCTGAAAAGCCTGATGGGTGCAATGGGGTTTGATTTCAACAGGAAACTGTGGCATCAGTTACGGCTTCATCAACACTTCATCCCTGCAGATGGGTTTGTAGGCGTCCTTATCTGCAGGAAACACAAACTCCACCCAGTTCCATTCTCAATGGTGGCCCACAGTGGAACCACACCTTAGCCAGAAAGGGGATACAAAGCCCCTTCAGAATTCAAAGGAAAACACCCTGAGGGCAACCTAAGGGCTCCTCCAGAACGCTGCAATCCCTGGGTCCAAGTGGGCAGCACAGAGGAGCTCTGGGAACTCGGGGTACTGAAGAGAACTAACAGCTGAGGGCAGTTTAACACACATTAATCCTGCAGCACGGGAAACTTCGCAGCGGGTGATAAAACACCTGAGTGTTTGCTTCTCCAAAGTACAGGGGAATTTGCACTGCAGAGCCACGCCACAAATGAAGAACAGCTATTCTGCTCATGTCCCAAGTAATAGTCCATTTAAAAATAGATGCTGTGTGATAGAGCTACCCCCACAATTTCCAGACAGCTTTGACTGGTTACAGACAGAACAAAACAGAAGAGAAAGAAAAGGCAAAGGCAATAAAATGAGTCCCCAAATGTGCATTAACCATCTGAGCTACTGTGTTATTCTCAAAATCATTCTCACTTTTTTTCTAAGAGGTTATACAACCAACAACCTTGACCACATTTAGAATGCTAGGAGAAGATGAAATGAAACTCTTCAAAAGCAAATTTCTGTCCCTTGTTCAGCAGAACACTCCTGTCATAATTAGCAAGATTGATAGGATTATTTATTTTCTGTTCCTCACAATGTGTGAAACTGTCCAAGCCTCTGTAATACAACTGCAATGGTGATCCTTTGTATTTCAGACCGCAGGGACACAGACATGAAACAATAACTGCCTAAAAATTCTACTGTAATCTCCCAAAAACTCTGCATCCAGAAAGAATACTAATAAACTCCTCTTAAAAAAAAGTATTTATTAAATTTTAAGTCAATTTCACGATTAGGAAATAACTGACTTTTAATTCTCAAGCTCCTGAGCTGGAAAGACCACAATTAATTCTTCAGATTTCAATTTGCAAGGTTTGCTAACTCTGCATATCCTGGCAGAGGTGCCACAGCTTCACACTGCAAAGGGGACTCCTAAAAACAGGCTTGTTTTTCCTTTACCAGAAGGCAAAACAGAAGGGCAGAAAAGCCCTTGGACTGGCTGCAAACAATTTTTATTTCTTTCTTCTCCTGAAATCTTCCACTGACAGGACGGAATTGCAAGGACTCAAAGCCTAGACCATTTGTGCCCTTTTGAGCATATCAGTAACAAAAAACCATGAAATGGGAAAATTCCCTTCTACCTCTTTCACCAATCCAAAGATCATAAAATGTAAATAATCAGAAAAATGTGTCAGACCCGTTCGGTTGGATGATTTTTCTCTATCAGAATGTAGCTTTTCTCTTCATCTGTGGAAGGAGAAGGGGGGACCCATGTCCCCCTCCTTAAGAATTATTTTAATCATACAGTGCTCCATCAAAATTTTCTCCTGGTCTTTTCAAACCATTTAATACCAGATACAAGTTATCTAGATACTCTAAGTTGTATTTCCTCTGTCAAAATAGAAAGAAAAAAAACCCCAACAAGCAAACCCAGGTTTTCAATTATTTACTACCCTTGGAAAGGGAAACACAAGCTAATATATATTTTATCTCATATCTATTTTTTCTTCCATTAAACAAATTGAACCCAAAGTCCCAGAGTCAACAAACAAAATCAGCATCTTCCCTCTGTTTTCTCAACCATTTGAAATGTCAGTCCTGAGTCCATAATTAACACTGAGTTCTACAAAACAAGCAAGGCTCAGGTTTGCTTTTATTCCACGTATCAGTGCACAGAGGCCTAAGGGCACATTATAGATAATGCCTTCAAAATTTTGAAACATGCAAGAAACATCTAAATCTTTTTCTTTCTGCCTTCAAAACATGGGGGAAACATTTTGCATGGCTCCTTTCCTTTGTCATGCTAATGAGCCGTGCTGGTCAGTGGTTCTTGCAGGGTGAGGATTTGCAGCATTACAGGAGATTTCCCACTGATAAAAAGCCCCACCGCACACATATCACAAAACACACAGTCATCTGTCACTGTAAGTTAGCCAGTTGCAGCTACAGGGGGGATTTTTAAGCAGGCACAATGTAATTGCCTGCTTGGAATTCGGCCAAGACACTGGAGCTAATTATTTTCTAAGGATGAATTTAGTACTGGCAGGAAAGCTGGTGGATCAATAGCACGAGGAGATGAAGGCAGTTTATTCACAGCCTGGGCATGGTGCTGCTGCGGGGATGCAAAGTGCCCTGCTGTGCCCTGACAATGCCCATCGTCCTGGAAGGGAGGGGCAGATGCTTTAGAGTGAGGCTGTTCAACAACCTCCACTTTCCACAGGAGCTACAGCATGAGGGGCTGTGCACACCCAAAATTCTGACCCAAATTTCTGACAGAAACTCCAGTCTTGCTGATGCCTTGTTGGGACTACCTAAAAACAGAGACCATACAGAATTAAGAGAATAAAAAGCAGTCTAACTTATTGAAGGGCCTTCAGGTACATTTCAGGCAGACCTCCAGGCTACACCCAAAAATGGACGATGGTCACGGGTTTTCACACTTTTATTAGTTTGGTCCATTTGCATATTGGGGGTTAATCTCCCAATTACAGCTTCAGGTAATGAAGTCATTTACCCCAAGTTTGCTCCCCCCCAACTCACTTTTGTTTACACTTCTCGAGGCCTGAGGCAGTGAGGTGTCCTTGATTCCCAGCCTGGAGAGGAATTGTTTTGTCTGACCAAAATGGGAAAGCAGCAGCTGACACTGTGTGTGGAGTTTACAGTTATCCACTAAAGAACTGCAGGATTGCACATACATGAAAAATATAAAAGCTGAAATCCCAAGGCATCATTGCCCTACCACAACTCAAACCAGCGGCTTATGCTGTTCTCACGTGGCATACATTACAGGGGAATACTGAATTTACATGTCTAAAGTACTCCTGGAGTGCTAAAGGGGACTGGAATAGCCTGTACTGTGCTCCTGAGCAAGAAGTAAAAACGGTCTCCGAGATGTCTCTGCTGCCTGATAAATGTTTTAAAAGACCAAATGTCAGAAGGAAAAACTAATTCTACTCACAGCTGCATACTATTATGGCCTCCAAATAAACATCCTGCGTGGGATGCACCTGTCTCTCCCTTGGCTCACTGTTCCACACTGATACTATGAAGGAAAGACAAAAAAAATTTACTCTCCTAATTAGAAAAAAACCTAAAAAGAGCAGGTCCAGATTCTGGCTTAGCATCCTTATCACACCCCAAGAGCACTTTGCAGCCACCTGATGTTGTTATCTTTTTTAGAAGATAAGAATTCCACCCCTCTCCCCCAATACCTGCAGTAAAACTAAGAAGACACAAAAACTTAGTAAGAAATGAGTTAACTACATTAAAAAAATATAGGTGTGTGGATAGACATCCACCCATCCCATCCCTGTCACATGCTGGATGGTCAGCACAGGTCAGAGAAAGTAAAATAAAGGCAATATTTTAGATGCAGTATAATTGTTTTGCTGGCTTAGTTGCAGATAGATAAGGCTTCATATGTTCAAAATAGTTTTAAGTGCTTTAAATAAAATATATAAGTAAAAGTACAGCGTAAGTAAAATGCTTTGAAATAAAAATGTTCTCCGAATGAGTATTGAGAGTTTTTGTAAAAAGTCAGAACAGCTTTTTTCTGTAACAGAAATAACATGAACAAAAAGACCTTCAAATCTAAGTCAAGGAGAAAAGATTAAATAACAAAAGCTAAATATCAGAGCGAGTTTGCATGGTTTGCTCTAAAATGCAATGTTACAATTCTCCTACATTAGAACTAACAGGAAAACCTGGGAAATGCCACGGAATAAAATAACACTGACTACAAAGCAGAACCGTATGGACAACAAACACTGTGATTAACAAGGTTTAAATTCTGTATCTTTACGGTCACTGCACAGCCCTGAACTGCCCAAAGACAAGAAATAAGGAACTGACAGAATTCCTCATCCACTGTGAGGAAAAGCAGCAGGATGGAACCAGGAAACGAATCCTGGAAGTGGCTGATGGAAGCAGACAGCAGCCACAAATATCAGCAGTTCCAGTTCCTGCCCTGGGTGAGATCCCTGATGGGAATTCGAGGTAGCACAGCCAAACGTGTCACCGAGAGAGCACATCACCCCTGCTGCTGGGGCAGGGCATGCACAGGGGGCAGAGCCTTCCAAAACCCCGCAGCTCCTCACTCCCTGCACCTCCGAGGGAAAGGAGTTGGGGACATCTGCTTGGGTTCACTAGTGCTGTGACAATCACACTTTGTCACTAGTTACAGTGAGGATCTGGGGGCTCCTGGAACTCCTCCTCTCTCGGGCAGAGGCACAGCACAGGCAGAAAGGCAGCAGAGCCCTCCCTCCTCCTCATCCTGCCTCACTGGCCTCCAGGTTTCATTTTCTCAGCATCCAGCTGTCACCTTTTCTCCTTCTCTTCACACTGACAGGGCCTGGCACCAGCATCGAGTCACAAATGGCAGAGGACCTAAGCTGCACCTACCTGGGTTCAGTTTCTTACCCAATTAAAGAGAATTCATCAGGCAAGAGGGGAAGAGCTGGAGCTCTGCTGTCTGTCCTGGCACTTTCCTCTTCACAGCCCCTTACGCTGGCACAAACGCTTTTTTACACCAGGGCTTTACAGACAGTGCTGCTCTCCCATCAAAATACCAAAAACAACAAAATATCTGTGCAGGGCAGGATGGTTTCAAAATATAAATGTCCAGTTTTGAAATTTAATGGTAAAAAGTGGGGGGAAAAGGAAGAAAAAATATCGCCTGCCTTCGTTTGAAAACAATCCAACATTTCCTTTGCAGAATCTGAGTATTTTCCCAGATTTTATTTCTCCTTTGTTTTACAAAGTTGTTTTACAACTGTTTTACAGTTGGCATTCACAAATTAATCAGTCGTTCTCACGACCTGTACACCTGCTTATAGATACATTTATTTGCATTTTTGAATGCAAGACATTTTGGCTGCAATTTTGGATCAATTCTACTCTCCGTCCATGCCGCTACAACATTTGCATCCGAGTTTTTCCATCCAGTTCTTTTTGACTCTTCAAATCTAAAATCTAATTTTCTTGGCATAAGCGCTGAAAAAAATAGAAACAGCGAACTTTTAAAAACAAGAATCAAGTCCTAAAGTGGAGAGGAGAAACAAAACAGGGGAGAGAAAGTGAGAGCACAGCCCAGCTCTGCAGTGCTCCACATCAAGGAACCTGATGGAGCTGCTGGAATTGTTCAAGAGCTAAACAAGTTATCCTGGAAAGCTCAAATTATTTCAGAATCAAAATAAAGGCCAGATTAAATCACTATAAACTCTTTCTGGGCTGTGGCTCTGAGAATCATTAATACAAACCTGAGTAACCAGAGCTAATCAAGATTCATTTATTGTGCACTGCCAATAAAGAATACAAAAAAAAATTAAAATATAACAGATTTTCTTTTAAATGCCTTACTTTTTTCTGCTTATAAAAAATATGACAGGCAGGCTGTCTGTGCATTGCAACCTCTCACTGACATCTGAACTGCAGCGATGTTTCCACAGAAACTCCTGCCCAGCCAGGACCATCCAGCAGCTTTTGCAAGCAGCTTGACACAGAGGTGATTTTCTCAACTCATTTTTTTTTAGCTTTCTTCTCATGAAAGGCTTTGTCCAGCACTGCTGAAGTTAACAGGCAATGGAAGCAGGATCAGGATGAATATGCATCTCTGCGACTGGTAGAAACAGAAGAGACTCAAGGCTTGAAGAATGAAAACAAGAAGTCACAGATGTTCCATTTAGTTCACTTTGCAAAGCGACAATTTGAATTTCCTTCCCAAAGAACACATCTGTGGCAAAGGTTTAAATTTCCTTTTTCCTTTTGATTTGAATTCGCTCTCCTTTTCTTACATGTCCTTTATACAGACCAAACAATACAGGTTTTTTTTTCCTAAGAGCTAATAATGACACACTGCAAAGTACAACCAAAATTCCTCAGCAGTACTGCATCATTAGAAGCAATTTATACAACTGCTACAGATGACTGAGTCAAAAAGGAATTATGAAACATTGCAAATCATGAATCTATTAAGGAGTACACAGCTTTTCTGTGTCTTTCCCCCTCCTTCCTTCCAACTTATCTATGGTAGTAATTTCTGAGGGCTGAATGCAGCCTGTGCTCCTCCTCAGGATCCCATTCACTGCTGCCAGCCCAGGGAACAGGAGTGAAGCACGTGCACTCCGTGCTTGCACACTTCTCTCACAATTCCCCTGCACTCGTACAAGTGAGAATGAGAAACATAAAAGGTTCTGCAACTCCTGCCTTTGCCACTCTTTTAGCAACAAGGATTTCTAATGACACAGTCTTTCTACATATAGATTATATACATGCACGAACATGCATTTCACAGAATGACAGAATGAACTGGGCTGGAAAAGACCTTTGAGATCATCAAGTCCAACCTGTGACCTAACACCTGCTCATCAACTAAACCATGGCACTGAGTGCCACGTCCAGGCTTTTTTAAACACGTCCAGGGACGGTGACTCCACCACCTCCCTGGGCAGACGATTCCAGTGCCCCATCGCTCTTTCAGGGAAGAATTTTTTTCCTGATGTCCAACCTAAACTTTCCCTGGCACAGCTTAAGGCTGTGTTCTCTCATTCTGTCAGTGGTTGCCTGGGAGAAGAGCCTGACCCCCACCTGGCTACAACCTCCTTTCAGGGAGTTGTACAGAGGGTAAGGTCACCCCTGAGCCTCCTTTTCTCCAGGCTAAACAACCCCAGCTTTAATTTATCTATTAAAATTGTGTCGTGTGTCTGTCTGCTGAATTGCCTTTGTGAACCTCTACTGAGATACTCCTACAGCAGCCTCTCACTATTTTTCCTCAGTGACAGTGGCTGAGGATTGGTTGAGGCTTTCAGAACTCAGCTGCCCCAAAAAACAACTGTACATCAGTGTGATGGTTACAGCTCTCCCACAGCCATAAAGGAAACCAGGCTGGACTCCCTCCTCTGCACAAGAGACATAAATAATAATTCTGCCTACATCCTTCTAGGAGACAGCTCCCAGCTATAAGTTATACATTATTCTGGCTGGAAATGTTTGACACTTCTCTTCCTACAGAGTTCTACTTGGCTAAAAAGGAGGAAAGCTGTGATCAAGATAGGTTGTGAAAGACCAGCCAGGCCCAGCAGCAAGGCTGCTGCCTCAGAGGGCATCACACACCACGTGCTACTTCTCACCTTTCATTCTGAGCAGGACCAGCAGGTACTACACAGATTTATCCTGACAGTGATGCCTTAGAGAACCCAGAAATGAAGCAACACACACTTTCGAGATAATATTTGTGTAGGAGGTAATAGAAAGGTTGATCTTTATTGGAGGCCTCCAGGGGCAGATATGGAAAATGTCCACAAAAGCCCATCCCCCACAGGGTGAATACAGGTTTATAAGTTTAGGAAATTCGCATAATTGACAAAAAGCACCAATTAGGAGCACAAGTGGTGATGCAACTTCCCCCCAGTTCAGGCCCCTTCTAAATCCTCCCCCCTCAGATGGAACTGAACTTTGTTGATGAAAATGTGTCTCAAAGAGCTGGTTTACAGCCTTGGTTCCCAGGGAAAACCAGGATGGGATGGGGGCTTTGGAAGATAATTTTGTCTTTCTGCCTATCAGGGCAGGCAAAAGTACTGGGAAAACGAGCTACGAATGCAGTAATAGGCTACAGAGCTCCAAATATATGTGTAAAGAATACAGAGATATAGAAAAGAAAAAAGGGAAAAATCATTAGGCGTCAATAGCAGCAGCCAAAACCCTCATCTGTCCTACAAGGCACGATCCAAACTCCACTGAGAGCTCTTTTTCCAGCACTCACTGGCTTTCCACACAAAATAAAGGGAACACCCCCCTCAAAACCCCCCAAGAGCAGCAATCCAAGCTAAGCTGACACAGCTCCTGCAGGAGGAGGGGACAGCCCCACCTTTCCAACCAGAACCAACCTGATTTAGGATCTCTCTAGAGTGGAGAATTGCAAGGTGAGTTTGAGATTTTCACCTAGCTGAAGGTGGGCACAGAATGTACATCTGCCACCCACACAATATTCAAACCACTTGGTACAGCAGGAACAAAGACTGCAAATATCACATCCATTGATTTGAGCCAGGTGCAGGAAAAAAGCCCCAAAGCTCTAAAACATTCCTAGAGGTAAAAGTTTCTGAGAAAACCAGTAATTTAGTTATGTTGTGTGCACAGAAAATACCATCCCAACCCCACCCTTAGATTTGCTTAGAAAAACACACAGATTTTGGTTCTCAGCTGGGCACAGAAATAAAATCATTAGGGTTGGGGTTGGTCTAGATGACCTTGAAAAGTCCCTTCCAACCCAACCTGTTCTATTATTACATGATAAAACATGCAAACTCACACACACACCAAAACCATGGCAACTTCTCAGGATGCAAAGGCAGACAACTTTAGGCACCACAAGAAAATGAAAGCAGTCCTTATTTTTCAAAGTAAAAACTGGAAGCCTGAGACTACGACACTCAAAGTCTATCTCACTGTTCAAGGACCTAAATCTTTTATGGTTGTTTCTCCAAGAGAATAGGGATGCATGAAAAACTGGGATCACTGGGAGAACTCAGCTCTCGATCTAACTATGCCAGCAGCAGGGAAAAAATGAAGAGAAGTTGCAGCCAGGATAATTCTATAATTACAATAAACTCAAGATTTTCTGGGAAAGGAAACTAACAGGTATTTCACCATGCAGTTTGAAGTGAGCATGTGGCAGTGGATGCTACAGGCTTCGGCACAGGAAGCAGAATTATTAACCCTAAACTTCTTCCAAAACAGAAGGGATCTGGATCCTCAGCTAGCAGGACTCCAACCAGAGATGCGAAGGGAAAAAATAAAAGTAAAAGTAGAATACAATATGCCCCAGTTATTTTACATGCTTTAAAACAAAACGTGCCTCCTCTGAATACCCATTGCTCAGAGTGAATCTCCCAGCTAAACTGGTATTTTGTGGAGCTCCAGCACCCAGGATTTACTATTAAGGAAATAAATACTATGGGGAATATGTATAACACAACATCATTTATATGAAAAATTTGAAGAATCAACCACCCCCCCGAACTTAATTGTCCTTCATCAGTAAACACAGGGAGAAATCATTTTAATTTTATACCCAATGCAGAACAAAGTCTTTTATATTCTACCCATCAAATCATTCTGATCTCAGGGCAGTCTTTTCAACATTAAAATGACAGGTAAATGCTCTCCAAGCAGTGAAAAGCAATCCTTAAGTGAACTGAACTTATGGAACATACAGTATTTAGGCAACGAGCCAACTGCCATATGGTGCTGATACATTTTAATCCTGATATACATTAGCTACAGAAACTACTTCAAAGAAAATGTGAGCAAAAAACGCTATAAAAGAAAAAATCACTCTACTAGGAGACCTGGTTCTGAGACTAAGAATCAACTGTACTCCTCCTATTACACATTTATGTCATCTCACTGATTTTCCTTAAAATATTTGAAAGTACTTGCTTTCCACTTTCGTAGTCGCAGGACGCAAATATTTTATTCTAAAGAAAAGTATCAGGTTTTGTGATAAATTACCTATAATTTTATTAATGTCACCTCTCTCCAGTAAATACATATTTAAAAAGAAAAAAAAATCCTTCAAATTTATCTCCTGATAGTTTCTGAGATAGACTCCTTCACAGGAGTACTTAAAGCAAGTATAACAGGAAAATTGGGTACAAAAGATTGAAGTGCATATTTCCCAATTTTCTAATTACAGGGGCTTCCTTTGGGTCTTTCAAAGTACATTAATGGCATTTAAGCATTAACATTACTTAATTTTGATTTCTCTACTATTTGTTACATAATCGGTCTAAAGCAATCTTTTCTACACAAGGCAATTCATCACATGTTAATCTACAACAGTCAACTTGTAAATAAGCTGTGTACTTAAACCGAAACACAAACAGCATCAGAACACAGCCCATAACACTTTGTAATCTCATTTACTCTCTAACACAATCCACTGTAACTGGGCTGGTGGGAGAGAAGCTTTCTTTTCTGCAGGAACCACAAAAACCCTGGAAAGCTTACAATATCAATTTATACATCAACTCTGTGCAAACACACGAAATACAAACTGATAAAATATCCCAGCTGCACTTAATCTGTATCCAAATTATAAGAAGATCCTTGATGCACATTTTGTTTTGTTTTGAAAATATTGCACCAAGATTTGTAAACTCTCTAGCAGCTCGCTTGCAATCTGCTAGGACTCCCAGCTCCGGGCTTTTCTCGATATAAACAGCCAACAAAATGCAAATGCACCTGTGCCCAGAGAGCCTGGCTCCTCACAGGCTGTGCCCTGCCCTCCTGAACTCTGGCAGAGAGCACGGATGAAATGCAGATGAATTCCTGCTCGTACTCACGGAGCTGGCGCTGATGCTCCCCGCTCCAGCCTGGGGAATCCAGACGAGTCCCAGCCCAGTGAAGCACTTTGGCACCACGCTCTGCCCCAAAGCAGGGTCTCAGATCTCTGAGCCCCCCTGGAATCCCTGCGGAAATAAGCTGTTACTTCCTAGGCACAGCACTGAAGGAAAGAGAAGTCTCCACGTGCAAACGCAAGCTCCTGCCCTGCTGCTGCTCTGAGCTGTGCAGTGGACCAGCAGCAGCACTGGCACAGAAACCAACTCCAGAACAGCATCCCTGGCTGCACAGCACCACCCCAGCTCCCCACAGCGTGGTGGCCAAGGCAGCTCCACCTGGGAACTGGGGACACTTCACACCAGCGGGGGAGGACACCTGGAGCCCCATCCTGCAGTGTCTGCTCCCAATCCCACAGGGCCTGCTCCCAATCCTGCTGTGCCCGCTCCCAGATTTACAGTGCCCGCTCCCAATCCCGCAGTGCCCGCTCCCAATCCCGCAGTGCCCGCTCCCAATCCCGCAGTGCCCGCTCCCAATCCCGCAGTGCCCGCTCCCAATCCCGCAGTGCCCGCTCCCAATCCCGCAGTGCCCGCTCCCAATCCCGCAGTGCCCGCTCCCAATCCCGCAGTGCCCGCTCCCAATCCCGCAGTGCCCACTCCCCATTCTGCAGTGCCCGCTCGCACTGGTGTCAGAGGAACAGCGGTCTGGCCCCACGTTCCACGGGCCAAGTCCTTCAGAGAGAACAGAACCCAGAAGTCCTGCGCTCGCCCTGCCCCTGTGCCCCTGTGTCCCTGTGCACAAACCCTGCCCAGCGCCCTGCCCCTGTGCCCCTGTGCCCAAACCCTGCCCAGCGCCCTGCCCCTGTGTCCCTGTGCACAAACCCTGCCCAGCGCCCTGCCCCTGCTCCGTGCTGCGCTCAGCAGCAGCAGGGTCAGCCCGCACCCCTGCCAGAGCCTTGAGGCTGCGACCACAGCTAGAAAGGTTACACGAGCAACAGCTGAGCTGACTGCCTCACCTCCTGTCCGCATCGGGCTCAAAATCAGCAACATTGCCAGGTCTTAATGCTTTATAATATACTTTACATGCACCAGGTTAAGTCAATAGGGAAGATAGCTGAAGTTGCAGCACATTTCTTACACTTCTGAGGAGATCTTATGTTTTTAAAGCTGACCGAATTACATTGTAAGTGCTATGTGATCTAAAAGATGCTCCTAAGGCTACTAATTTATCATTCTATTCAAGGTGGTCAATGGATTGCGTTTCTTCAAAACCTCAACCAACCAGCAATTAGAAAAAGAGTTAAATCCATTTACAAACTGTCTTCCCCAAGCTCCACATTTCTTTCTTTTACCACTCTTGCCCACAATGCCTGCCAGTTCTACCTGAAGTAACAACAACCTAAAACCAGCTCTTCTTACTGGTGAGCGTGTTCCAAGAAGCTCAGTGCAATAACAGAGGATTTTTTGAGCTTTACAGGGAATGTGCTTGCCAAGCCTCCCAGCAGCACCAGGAGCACTGCAGCTGGCTGTTCAGCCCCAGGGAACAAGTACAGCATCAGTTTTAACTTCCCATAGAAGTTCTCTTCCCAAACTCTGGGACATTTTTCTTCTTAAATCAGTTTTTGGAGAAGTTCATTATTCAACTACATTTGGCAGCACTCAAGTTTCCAAACACAGGAGATGTTTTAAGCTGTGAATAAGAGTGAAATAAAGTAAGTGTGGAAAAATCTACATAATCCCACACGTGTGTGTGTTTGTAGCTGCCTCTCATGTAAAACACCTGCAGAATTGGCTGTAGATTTCTGACGTGACTCCAAAACAAGACACAGCTGTGATCAGGACATTCCTCCTTCTTCCAGCCACTGGGAACTGCTTTTCCATATTAAAAGCTCCTACAAGAAAAGCCTAACACAAAATTTCTTATAGATCTGTAGAAGAAACAAAGTGTTGCCTTTATCTGAGACAGAAACGCAGGTTCCTGTGACCCAGGCTAAAATGCCAAGTCCTTGGAAACTCACTAAGCCCTTCCTGCAACTCTGAAAGCAAGCACAGAATCAAACATCCAAACTCATTTACAAACAGGTATTCCAATGACAAACAGAATGACTTTTTTTCTTCTTTAAGGAGCAAAACATCAGAATCTGTATTTAATTCTTGTTTCAGCTGAATACTAAAAGCCTTGAAACAACATCTACCTTTCTACACAATGGTCCAGGACAAATTTACTGCAACTTGTGCAGCTGCCAACAGGTAGGCAGGGGTTTATCTTTGCTCATTGCCAACAAATCAGATCATAGAAATCTCTGCATACCCTAATGCTCCAACTACACCCTCCAGGGCAAGAGAAGAAAATACCCAAGTTTAAATTCTTCTACCAATTTCTGATGTTTCCACACAAAAATCCATTCCCTTCCCAGTGCCTTCTTTTGTGTAACATCCAGCTCCTGGTTAGCCCAGAAAACAGAAATTCCAGTGCTATTTCTGTACCCAGCAGGCTCACAAAAACTTTTTTTTATGGCAGAAGGCAGCACACAAGGATGTGTGTGTTACATTTTGAGTGTTGTCACCGATGGGAAGCATTGCGGAGGGCTTGAAAGACACGACTGCTGCTGGGCAAACAACCACCTCTTACTGCTGCCTGCTTACCCACCTCATTAAAAAGGGGAAAGAAAGCAATAGCTGCTACAGACAAATCCCAAATGAAAGCCAAAATGAGACCCAGAATACCCAAAAGAAAAGGGAAGATGGTAGTGAAAATTTCAAGGCTAATCCAGGCATTTTCTCCCATACCGTTTACAAAGTCTAGCACTTTGATGCCTCAATCAAATATGCCCCTCCTGCCACTACTGTATTATAAATAACATTTGCCTCCAGTTCCAAAATATATTTCCATGAGTACACAAAAGGAGAATATACAGCAGACACTGGCATTAAATATTTAACTTTCTACCTTAACAACCTTTCTTTTTTTGTGTGTGTTTCTTGCTTCTGCTTGAGGCTAAATAGTAAGGCCAACTCATGAAGCAAAGCTGGTATCAGTCCTTATATATTATTCATTAATTTCAGATGTACCAATTCCACCTCTGTCTCTAAAGCCAGACATGTCACTTCATAATAAAGCTCTTCCAGCTCAGAAATCGAAAATTCTTATCCTCTTAAGAAAAACCAGGGCATACACAACATTTTTGGGGTTCAGCAGTGCATGTTGTGACCTCCAAGTACAGGAGAACTTTTGAACCTGAATTTAATGAGGCAATTAGGAAACAAATACACGATTAATTTTAGACTGCCTTAAAAGGCCAAGAATGATTTTCTGGCAGCAAATTTAACATTATTCAACACTTTTAAGAATTTTAACTCCTCTTACAGACAAAACATCCCACCTGATTTCTTTGCTTCCAGTTGGTTCCAGAGGAGAGAAAGCACTTGCTTCAATCTCCCAGCACAGCTCCTTGTCACACACAGTTACAGCTCCAATTGACACCTGAAAATTACCACTTTCTTCCTTTAGCTGCACACATTTACCAGGAAAAAACAAAATTAGTGACACTTTCAGCACCTCTACACAGAAAGGGTTGCTGGAGACTTACTGAACACACAGCTGAAGATCACCCCCAGCAACACTGCCAGAGAATCTGGTTTGCTGTCAGAATACTATGAACACTTCATCTTTGGTTCACTGGGATGCCTTTCAAATCTCTTCCTCGCCTTGAATCGCCTGGCAACAGAATCCCAAAGTTGTTACTGCCCCTGGTGGGGCAACAAGTGAAATACTTGCCCAAGTAATGTGAAAGTACCCTGGAAGGAGAAACCTGAGCACAATATTCACATCTGTTCCGTTCTGTGGGTGAATTCCCCTCTGCCTGTGTAGAGGGTGTGAAGCTCCCTCCCCTCAGCACACGAGGTGAAGATCTCTGCAGCTCTGTGTGATGAGAACTGGCATAAAACAGCATAACCATCCAAGCCTGAAGGAAAAACCTTCCTTCCATCTCAGCCAGAGCCCCCTCACACTGCACAGGTACCTGTGCCTGAGGACAGCAGGAGCCTTCAGCCGCTCAAACCACCTCAAAACCTCGATCTGCCAAAATGACAAATGATCACTGAACTGCTTTTGTTGTCAACATCTCCTCTCCTACAGGTCCATGGGTGGGCTGACTGCACTCCAGGCTGACCACCACCTGCCCAGGTGCATTTCACAGGTGCCCTGTTATGTCACAGAAACAGGTATCCAATGTTGGTTCACCAGATTTTATGCAAAATGACCCTCCTGTCACTTATATCTGGATTATTATGCAGAAGTTTTGTCCCTAAAGGAAAAAAAAAAATGCCACCATTACCTAATGGCATCTAACAATAGACAGATTACAGCAGAATATGGAGTTTAATGTGGCATCATATTGGCTCGAATATCCAGAATAACTAATAAAAACCGTGGACAGTGACTTATAGTGCTAGCATTGCACTGTGTTACCACACCTTCTGACAAAGAAAAGAATTTACTAACACACTTTCAGAAAAACAATCTGTTTAACACAGATTTTTCTTCCTGTAGCAGTTTGCCTTGTATGCTTAAACAGCACTTGTTTTGCTTTGCCAACTAAACATGGTAAAAGTTCGGTGTTTATACAGAGTACACTGGAATGTCAGGTGCTTATTTAATTGCTTTTGTAGCCAATTTCCTTGCCCCTCAAGGCTCATTAGTCAGTCATCTAATCATTCCATGCAATAATGCACCCTCTGTGTTTCCTCCTCGAGTTCAGGAATATATCTTCATCTGTGTTCCCAACAGCGGTGTCCTTCAGCCACAACCTTTCGGAGAGCTTTCTGACTGGCTGCCAGCACTGCTGCCTGTTCCACACGGAGGTGGATTTCCCCAACACCCATTAATTCTGTTCTACCATATACTTAGCCATCTGGACCAGGAGCTAATGGAAAAGGACTGCTGCTTCAGGAGAAATCTGTGTGACTTGTCAGGTAATGGGTTTGTTGCACCTGTCCACCTGAGCGCTTTACACAGGTGCCAGAAGGAAATCAGGGAATGCTGCTGAGCTCCCTTCCAAAACCTGCAGTGAGGGCGAGGCTGAAGGGATGGATGTGGAAAGGAGATGAAAAAGCCAGGTGATAAGTGCTGGAGTGAGTGGCTGTGAGTCTCAGAGCCCGTGAGCTCTGTGTGAGGCTGTGCCTGAGCCTCCCAGTGAGAGGAGTCAGTACTGGGTTCAGTCCAGTCAACACCTTCCTTACTGATGTCGTGGTGGGGCACAGCATGACCTCAGCAAGCCTGCTGGTGGCACAGAGCTGCCTGGTGCCCCAGAGGGTCGTGCTGCCCCCCCAACAGGATGGGGAGGAGGGCTGACACATGTGCAAAGTCCCACAGCTGGAGGAGCAACCCCAGGCACCAAGAGATGCCAGGATGCCAGGGGCTGCAGAGCAGCTCTGCTGGAAGGGCCCTGGGGGTGCTGCTGCCAGGCTGAACAGCCAGCAACATCCCCTGGCTGCAGGGAAGGGCCGGAGCTCCCTGGGCTGCATGAGCAGCAGCTCTGCCAGCAGGCTGAGGGCACATCCTCCTCTGTCGCTGTCGAGGCGGACACGACATGAAGGACTCACTCAGTTTGGGCGGAAAAAGACTATTTATTCTAAGAGCCAGTGTCATTTATACACTTTTGTATGTTTATCAATCTGGCTATGTGTTCATTGGGTCTTTAACTACTACAATACATCTATTGGCTATTACTTAATCCACAGCATACCACCACTGGTCATCTATAGCATGAGCGTTCAGGAATTCAGAAAAACATCAGGTGCAGCTTGCTGTTTTCTCTCCCTCTTGTTTGGATTCCTTCTACTAAGATTCTCACGGGTAAAAACGAACTGTGTTAAGCTCAATGTTGGAATCAGACAGGCTGTCAGACGTGCTGTTAATTCTCATACTCCTCAACACCCACCCAGCACAGGTGAGGCCACCCCACAGGGCTGTGCCCAGTTCTGGCATTTCCAGGACAGGAGAAACAGGGAGAGTCCAGCAAAGGGCTGCTGAGCTGATGAAGGTCCTGGAGCACCTCTCCAGTGAGGAAAGGCTGGGAGAGCTGGGACTGCTCAGCCTGGAGAAGGTCAGGGGGAACCTCATCAGTGTGACAGCAGGGTGAAAGCAGGACTGAGCAGGGTGTTCCCAGAGGTGCCCGGTGACAGGAGCAGAGGCAATGAGCACAAACTCAGCCAGGACGTTCCCTCAGAACACCAGGAGCTGCTCCTCTGGGAGGGTGATGAGCCCTGGCACAGTCACCCGGGGCTGTTGTGGGGTCTCCACCTTGGAGACACCCCAAAGGCACGTGGGCACGGTCCTGGCAGCCAGCTCTGGGTGTCCCTGCCCGAGCAGTGGGGCTGGACCAGAGCGCATCCAGAGCTCCCTTTCTGCCTGTGCCAGTCTCTGATTCTGTTCAATCTACACTGTATGCAAACACACACATTAAAAAAACCCAAACAACCAAACAACCAAAAATAAACCTACACAAAACTATCCCCGTACAAGTAAAAGACATGCCCAGAAGAAAATTAATAATTTGCTGCCCAAAATAAATAGTAGACATTTGTAAGTGTCAAGCCAGCAGGCAAATTGTATTTTCAAATCTGAGTTTCAATTCAGTTTAACCAGCTGAGAATTCTTTGGGATCCGGTTTCCAGAGAAACTGACAGGGTGTCACTGAATTAGCGCAGCAGGAAGGAAATGCTTATTTATTTATTCAGTATTTAAAACACCAGCAAATGTTTAGGTGAAGTCACTATACACATAGTTTATAGCTAAACACAGAAGCTGCCAGCATACTCTGAAGAATATGTGTTTCTTCTTTTGAGGGGCTGGGGGGAAGGAAAAAAAAGAGAGAAATTGACTTTTGCTGGGTAGAATTCTAAGAGAAGTAGGGCTGCAAAAGCTCCCCATCAGTAGCTACTGGAGCAAGAAATCCCCCATGTCATGCTCTCCAATCCACAGGGCACTGCAGCTTCCCAGCTGCTGCATTCTGCTCTTCTGTGCATATACAGAGCAACAAACTCATTTAAGAGTTTCTAAACATTGGGGTTTAATTCAGCAGCAAAGAAGAAACAAGGACAATAGGAGCACTGCAAGTAATCTACACACAGGCATAGAATTTCTGAGAAATGCAATTTTGGATACAAAATGGTGTCGAATCTTTGCATAATGGAAAAGTGGCTAGGTTGAAGTGCTTTGGAATAATTATAATATAAAATGAAAAGCTTCTTGATGCATTATATTACTTGAGTTGGAGTAATTCTCTTGAGTTTCTATTTTTAAACTATGATAGTGTGTTAATGAAACTTTTCAAGGAAACTTCAGCTACAGACAGGGGAAACAAATTGCTGCTAACCCCTTCAGAGCCGCAGCTGAAAGTCACCATGAGAGGAGTATTTAATGGGTATCAGTTTCACAGGGGAAAAAACTGATGATTCAAATTTAGATTTGTATTCAGTTTGTACAAAGATAACGTACAGAACATAAACTGAGGATCCAAAGAATTTATTACAAAACGTCAAATTATTTCCTTATTAACACACAAAGTGTGTATTTTAATAAATGAGTATGTAAATAAATAAAAAGAAATATTTATTTTTTTAACTGTTCCCTAAAGATACTTAATGGCTATTTTTGGTCCATTACCACAAGGAAAATAATGAATTTTGTTCCAGATCCTAGAGGTTGTTCTAAAAGGGAAGAAACCTTATCCCTCTCTACAACTGCCTGCAAGGAGGCTGTGGTGAGGAGGGAAACATTGTCAAGTTGCCCCAGGGTGGGTTTACATTGGATATTACGAACAATCTCTTTGTGGAAAGGTTTGTCAGACATTGGAACAGGATGCCCAGGGAGCTGGTGGAGGCACCATCCCTGGAGATATTTAAAAGCCAGGGAGACGTGGTGCCAAGGGCCATGGCTTAGGGGTCAACTTGGCAGGGCTGGGTTAACAGATGGATTTGATGATCTTTCCCATCTAAACGATTTTATGATCTCAGAAAGCTTGCTACAAACCCAGTTTGGTTCCTGTTCCAAGGGAACCCAAATGAGAACATGAGATTCATTCTCTTGGGCAAGAAGTGGAGGAGTTCGCCTGACTCCTGGCAGGTCACCTGCTCGCTCCAGAAAAACCCAGCAAAGCACTCGCCAGGGCCTCAGAGCTGCCAGGTCCCCAAAAATGTATTTTGAATACTCAGCTCATCTGGTGGGGTGCTCACGGTGCCGTGTGCAGCTGCAGAATGGAAATGTGAGCATCCCCAAGCCCTGCAGAGCAGGCTCTCCGTGCTGCCAGGACCTGGGGATGCCCCAGCCCAGCCCCAGAGCAGCAGCCTGCCTGCCCAGCGGGCAAAGCCCTGCTCTCCACCAGCACACACAGCCTCGGGCCAGCCCTACAGCTTCTGGAGCTGTGCACGATGGACCTCCATCCCCCCATGCCAGGGCTTAGACCACACACACCCCCCAGCCGTTTCTCTGCTCTCTGGTTAAACTCCAGCCCAGTTAAGCAGAGCTGAACCTTCACAGGAGTCGCTGGCAGAAATCCCGTTTCCAACCAACCATCCTACAGCTGAACAGATACCCACTCCTTTCTCCAGCCCCACCTGGTGATTTCTAAAACCAGGTAAACACCACCTTTGGATGAAATAAAAGAGTCAGATCATTCTCCTGCCTTCCCCCCAGGGAGGGCATGCAACCCCATAACGAGGTCCAGAGAGCTTCCCAGTAATTTGTTTTAATTAAGCAAGTGACTATCAGTTACTAGATCAGTCTCCTGAAATACAGCACAGAATAATGCATTTCTTGTGATTCCTGGGACAGCCTCCAGCCTGATGAGACATATTCTGAATAAGAAGCCCTATAATCTTCCTAACTTCCATCCAATAGATCAAAATTATGGTACTAAAATATTCAAGAGCCTTTGCTCTCACCCTTCTTTCACTGGCATTAAGAATAAATCATTCTAATACCAACAGCAGCTAAAAATACCTCTGTATTTTTTGATATACTTAGAACATACCAGTATGCCCATCAAATTGGGCAAAACAAGCGTCTCGGGACAGAACATCTTTAAATTTGGGCACCTGGGGGGGCCTGCAGCCTCTGTGGATATTCTGAATATGGATTATGGAACAAACCAACCTCCAGAGTGCTGGAGCAGAGTCAGCCAGGCCTTTGCACAGGGTACCCCTGGCTGGTGCCTCCGAGGAATACCTGAGTTGGATGAAATATGCCGAGTGGACTTTTCTGACGTGAATAAACACCAGCCCCAGCAGCACCAGATTTGTCTCCATCCTGCTCCACGAGGTTGTTCCCCTCGAGCACCATCAGGGCTCCCTGGGCCCAGGCTTGGACCTGTTCTTCTCTTCAAGGGAAGCCCTCCCTGGGCACAGACTTCTTGTGTGCATTACCCTTCAAACAACGTTTTTCACCCCTGGGAAATCAAAACTCCCCCCACTTTTTTTTTTCCCAAATGAGGATTGAGCCCCAAAAATTAATCCAATGAGAGAAATTTACTGAGCACAGTGAAATATCTAACACACAAAGCTTAAAACACTTCATGACACTGCCTAAACCCTGAAAAAATCAGGCTTTGAAAACAACTATGTGAGAAGTCATCTGTTATTTCCCCCTACAATACCACAAGTAGGAGAAAACTCTGCCATGTGCTGCATTTTTTTTTTAATCAGCAGCTGCTCACAGACATCCCTGCAGGTGTTTAACTATTGAAATCTCACATTAAAAATAGTGACTTATTTGCAGCTACACTGAACACACCTCAGTCTGTGCCCAGGATGAAGGACATGAGTCAGCAATATTCATTTTCCTACTTTGCCCAAACCAGTGGAGTCACTCTACTGAGGAAAACAAGGAAGTGTGGCAGAGCAGAGCTCCTTCAGCCTAAAGAGCAGGCAAAAAAGCCCAAACTAACAAGAAAAAGGAGAATTTTCTCCTATGCTATGCTGCCTGTTGGTTCAGCTTCCCAAACAGAAGTCCATCCTTAATTTAAAAACCAAATCAAACATTCTGGACATCTCCTGTTGCAGTCTCCACGTCCAGGTGTGCCTGGGCAGGACGATGCTGTCTGTGAAGGGTTAGAAATGGGAGCATGAATGAGAGCCAAACTGGGAGCTCCCATTGCAGGGGCAGCCAGCAGCTCCCACTGCCCTGCCCAAGCTGGAACAGCACCCCTGCCAAACTCACAAATTCCTGACCAGAGGGTGCTCCAGCCCTTCTCTCCAGAGATTTGGTGGCTGGAGGGGCTTGGGGAGGGAGCGCAGGGCCCCACCTGGGCACGGGTGGAGAATAAAGTTGAGTCAGGGAAGAAAAGTGTGTGTGTGGGTTGGTGTTTTCTCTTTTTTTCCCCTACCCAGCTCTACTATAATTGGCACTAAATGAAATCAAGCTGGCTGTTTTCCCCCAAGGACAATCAGGAAGTGATGTCCCCCTCTGTATCCGGCTCCTGGTGGGCACCAGGCCAGCAGCCAGGGCCAGCCCAGCCCCCTGGTGCCACCTGCCCCACGCCAGTCACTCGCTGCCCCGGGGCACAAAGCTGCTCTGCTGGGTTCTAAAGGCAGCAGCGTCTGAGCAGAGAAGGATGGACAGAAAGCTGTGCCTCAGCCATAACCACAGCCACGCTGCCGGCCCTGAGGCTGATCTGCCAGGAACAGCTGCTCCTGGAGAAACTGCAGGGCTGGTGCCGTGCTGGGGGGGAGACCAAAGGACCAGCAAGGTGTGCTGGGACAGGTGTGTGACAGTGATACTTGCCTCACCTGTTCTCTGTTTATGCCTCAAGAGACTCACACTTTCGATGCTTTCCTTCAATCAATAGTTCATCCCATCAGGTTCTTCTCCCCTGTGGCCATTCCGTGAGCTCTCCAGAAGCCATGGAGGCAGAGGAGCAGGGCCAGTGCTGTGCATGTCCCCACGAGGTGCAGCTCACAGGCAGGGTGAGCCACAGTCCTCACTCTGCAGTCCTGCCTCTTCCACTTCGAGTAAGACTGGAACGAGGCTTGACTTCTCTCAAGTGTTTTTATAGTTTTCAGTTTGTGGTCTTCAGGAATTCTATGAATTCCTTTTGGAGCAAGTGAAATAATGCTAACACAGGATAAATTTGCACCTGTGCTCAGGGAGATTATTCTTCATTTACGCAGACCATGCCATTTCAGAATGTGAGCCTCTATTTAGCACTGCTAAATCGTCTGTGATCAGAATGTGACTTCATCCATAGCACTGCTCTCAGTGCTGCTTTTACTTGGTGCTCCTCTCTTTTGGGCTCAAATCTGTGGAACATGCAGCCAGCAGCTGCACACAAACCCTGCAGCAGTGCAGCAGATGTTGCACAGCTGGACCTGCTCAGCCCTGAGGGGATGGGGCAGCTGCAGCACCTTGGCAGGAGCTGCTGTTTCCATGGTCAGAAAAAAAGCACCAGGCATGCAAAATCTGGGGGACAGGAAGTTACCTATTAACAATGTGGGGGTTCCTACAGATTTTGGGATTTTTTTAGTTGGTTGCTTCCCCAGTGCAGTTAAAAGAAGCACTCTCACAGCACCTGGCAGTAAAGGAAAAAGAGGAAAGAGCACAGAAGTGACAATTTGCCTGGTGTCCTGGAAAGCCCTGGGAAAGGAAACTTCTAAGGAATTAGGAAGGATAAGCTACTGCCAAGTTAAAAAAAAAAAAATCTTTAAGTTAAAAGTTTTTGCTGAATTTTGTTGTTAAAACTGAACGGCAATCGGAAGTTCTACTGCTAAGAATATCTTACAATTCCTGTGTTATTCTGATGACTCCAGATTATTTCTGCATATAAGAAATATGGTAGTTTAGAGAACAGAACAAAAACTCTCTAGAATTTCATTACTAATGTCTCCCAAATCACCTTGTATGGAAAATTCTATCCCAGATATAACTTTGGCCACGCTTTCAGCATCCCCTGCTGAAGAGGCTGCAGCAGGGCTGCTCTGCCAGGGAGCTCCAGGTTTGACTTCTGTGACTGCTCCCTGGGGAAGTATCAATTCCGGCTGCCTAGGACACACCACCTTTACAATACCTCGCTTTGCTCCCACGAGGAGGATCGCATTTTTCATTTATTTCAGGATAAGAAATGTCTGTAGAGATGCATTCTTGGTTTGGTTGATTTGGTCTGTCCCCAATTACCACATTAGATGACTATTTCTCAATAAGTTACCCGTCCGTTTTCATCAAAGCACCTGCCACTCACAGGAGTATTGCTTAGGGCTTTCTGCATCCGTTTCTGAATAATTTTCCCGTTAATCTCTTCCAAAATGTACAAATGCATGCACACAGGAAAGTGTGAATTCCAGTCAAATGAAAGTTGTATTTGAAACAGATAAATTTATAGGTAAAGTTTGAAAAGCTCTAAGAGCACTGTCAGTAAGTAACTAATCAAAATTAATTTCAAGATTTATTGTATCACTCTGGTGCTTTGATCCACGTGTCTCTATAACCACAAGGAAACCAGCTCCCTTCATTTACCCCTTTAATGCCTACATCTCCCCAGATGAACCCTCTGTGTGCAGCAGGACAGAAGCTGCAGGACCAATCCTTCAGGCTGACCACGAGCTGCAGGGAAATGCTGCGTTTCAGTACTGATGTTAAGTGTGCTAAAGCAGGAGGGAAATTCCAAACATTTTTGCCAAGAACCTCATTTTCAGGTGCCCACGGTGCAACAGCACTGCCAAGTACACAGGGGGATGCAGTGCATGTATATTTTGCAGGTTTTCAAAAGGCAGACTCAGGAGGCTGTTAGTAAGAGTCAATCATCAGAAAGTGCTTTCACTGCCATGGAAGGAAAGATCTCAAAACAATACAGGATGCAGCTTCTTATTTTTTTATTCAGTGGGGGAAAAAAATGCTTTTTGTTTTTTATTTTCACTAAAAAATAAGATAAGATGAATATGTATTTAAACATTGCACATGCAGACCTCCATATAGCTATATTTTCTTTCTTTTTCCCTATCATAAAACGAAAAGAGAACTATAATTTTGTGGTATCTTACATTCAGCTCCAAGAGAGCAAGCCAAAATCTGAATGAAATTACATTAGTGGATCATGCAAAAAGTTGCTCAGGACTAATTGAAGCATGATATTTAACAGGATTTGGGGTGTTTGACAGCATCTGTAGAAACTGCATTAAGGGCAAATGCAATTAAACCAATGTTTGAAAATAAAATACCTTCTTCCCAGCCCACAACCTCAGTAACGCTGTACTTTGGGGGTTTTGTACTCCAGAGATAGCTTTTTTAGCTATCTTGCCTGACATGATTCTCATTTGCATGGTCTGAAAATCACCCAAACACTGTGAGATGAGGAGAAGCAAGGACTAAGTCACAAAGAATAGGTCTGGCACGTAGAACAAATGCTTTAAGATGACAGAGCTTGAAGAGAGAGCTGAAGAAAGAGAAAATGTAAAATAAATTTCTCCTTGGAAATGTAATTAAAAACCCTGAAGTGACAGCTACACTATTTTATGACTGTGAATTTACCAAAACAAAAAAAGAACACACCAGGCCAAAATCCACATCAGCTCCTTAAGAACAGCTGAAGGAAAGGGCCTTTTATCTACAGACGGGATTCTTGGTGAAGACACTGAGGCACCGAGTGCTCCAGGTGACCAGAACCGGGGGAACTGCTGGACAGTGGCCACAATGACCAGAGTGAGGCTGAAGCTGATGTCAGAAGGAGGGCAGGTGTGTTCTGGGAGCTGGGCAATGTCCGTCCCTGCACGGAGACACAGTGCTGCCAAACCCTGGGGAGGAAGGAGCCCAGGTGCAGGGCAGTCTCAGCGTGGTCCCTGTGCTGCCCCTGGAGCTGTCCCGGGCAGGGATCCAGCCTGGATCCCCTGGGAACAGGCTGTGCCTTCCTGCTGCTGGCCACAGGTGCCACCTGCTCCTGCACACCTGAGGAAAGCTCCACCTGCCCGGCACCTGCAAAGGGCAGCCTGGCAACCTGCCACGGGCACTGCTTTAAAAACTGGGCTCAGCTCACCACTGTGAGCACCCTGGACGAGGAATTCTGCGTCCTGTCACACTCTGTGCCATCGTTTGCGCTCTCAGGGAAGGCAGAGTTCTCTCCACAATGTCATAATGGTATTGATTTTTGAAATACAAGGAAGACAAGGAGCAGCTGATCTGTTTTTTATTACCGTGTATAAACAGTGGCAAAATAATCTCCAAATTAGAGAAACAGATTTGATTAGACACATCAGAGTTCAAGCACACTCCCTGGCTAGGCAAGCAGAGGGGACTGTGCCAGCATTCTCAAAATGCCTCACAATACAGGAAGGGAACCTGCACAGAGAAACAAAACACTCAATTGGAAGCTAAGGTGCAATACTATCAATGACATCCTCATTTGGCAAAGTATTTTACACTCCTTGCCTTCCACAGTCTGAGGAGGAGTTACAGTGAGAGCTGGTGTGTACACGGAGGTCAGGCCAGCCTAGGTCCAGGAAAAAACCATTTTCAGGAAAGTATTTAAACTAAACAGGCCCGTATTGCCATGGTGTTACAACACTCACTATTTCTATATGATTTCATTCCAGGGAAATTATGGTGTAAAACAAAAGGGCTGTATGACAAGAACATACTGACATCTGCTGGCTTCTCCAAATGCATTTCTCCCAAGATTGGGATTTAATGTCCTCAGCAGGTTTTTTCCTATCTAATGGGCTGCACAACAAATTAACATTGTCCATCTCTGAATATGATAAATTAAACCAGTTATTCTGTACTTGCAAATGTTAAAGTGCATGTGACATTCTGTGGTTAAACAATTCACACAAATATACTTCTCTTCCAAATTTGACTTCTAAAGGATCACAGCAAATTACTTTTGCCTAATTTGTATAAAAACACCCAGTGTTAGGGCCACAGTTTACATTCAAATAATTATTTCCCTCATTTGTTTGCCAACAGAAGACTGGTATTTCCAATTGACTATCCAAAACTGTAACTGGAGCTGTCACTCAGGCCAGGCTCACAATGGCAGGTATTGTTTCCCAGTAATGATCAGCCAATTAAAAGAGCAGATTTGATTTGTGGTAGCACTGTGGTCAAAGGAAACACGTAAAGATAACACAGGAATCACCTATCCAGAGTGATACCTAAACACAGCAGAGAAGATCCATTATCTCTTATCATTCAACACAATCAACACGGGCATTTTGAGAACCACAATGTAGTCCCAAAGACCGAACAGCTTCCAAACCCACAGCCTGCAAAAGTCCGAAATTCCAGCTAATGCATGCAGCTCCTCGAGCAGCTCTAACCTGGCCTCCTTGTGACCAGGGAATATTCTGTAAATCTTCATGCACCTCTAAATTTATTATTTGAAAAGGGAGTGATAAATTCATTTAATGCTTGCTGGAGGAATCCTGGCTTAGCATTTCCTCCCTCGTGTGCGCTATAACACAAAGTTATGGATGACAATTTAAACACGAAATAGAAGGAATTCAAAATCATAACTCACAGCGTCAGCAACTCAGATGTGTTGCATTTAGTTACTGAGGCATAAATTTAGTATTGGAAACAATGATGCAAATCATCAAATAATAGCAGTTGCCACGCTGTGCTTAGTGTAGCTCGTAAACACCCTCCTCAATATCTCTGTATTTCCAAATCAAATATCAGCTGCAAGGTCAATGCCTTTTATCAGCTCGTTAGCTGGACACATTTCAGAGTTGTGGAAAGGTAAATGAAAACCCCAAATTCACCTCTGGAATGCATTATTTGAGTATATTTCTACTGGGTGCACTTGTGTGTCCTACTGAGTGCACCACCCTGCCTGTTTCTGACTCTTCCAGCATCGTGCCAGGCAGGACCACCCATACTGCAGTGTCAGGCAGCAAGAGCACTGTGCTACAACGTTCATTTGGAATTCCCTTTCAATTTCCTCATTTGAGACAGTTTATTAAATTATTTAAACTTCTTATATATTAAACATCAGCAGAGATAATTCTGAGGGGGAAAAAAAATAATAAAAGAAAGGGGAATGCATTATTACCCTAAAAGTCTCCTACTCTTTAAAAGGTGATTCCAGATTCCTCAAACTCACAGATGACAAGAGCCAGCCTTCCAGCAGAGTGAGAGGAAAAATCTTGACCACAGGATCAATGTTTACCCCACTCAGCTCAGCACACACTACTGCCAGAGCCATGGCACAAATACCAGGATTGGGGCATTAAAAAAATAATAATAGCAATAAAAGAAAGACCAGCTTTCCTCTTATCAATTCAGAGGCCTCGAAATGACCCTCAAAGGTGCAGGCTCCACCGTGAGCTGCCCTGGTGTGGACTGGCAAACCTGATGAGGCAGGCAAGAGCAGAAGCACAAATGGTACATGAGTAAAGGACATCAAAAGTGTTCCTCCTCCCTGTATGATCAATATCATTTCCTACTGATTTCCATGACAGAAGGTCTGTAGAGCTTTTTGGGCTCACTTTGGAGACCTTCAAAGAAGAAGAACCATGAGATCAAACTCGGTGGCATTTTAGGCAGCAAAGGAAGCAGCAGATGCATGAGGTGTTAACACAACACAGCTCAGGAGTCATTTGCTCTGTGGAAACACTGGCTGAGAATGAGCTTCTTAAAACAATACTGAGCTCTGCTGATAGGACAGCTTTGATTTAAACACAGGCACAGCGATAAAGCAGCCAATTTACCACCTAAAATTTACCTCAGCTAATAAAGATGCATCCACTTATGCAACTAATAGAGCATTCCTTTATTGGCAAAGTGGGAATCTCTCAGAGCAGAGCACAGATGATGACTACAGCTCGGTTTTGGCAACCAAAAGTCTGAAATCTGCAGGTAGGAAGAGTTTGTCACCTTTCTCACTTGCTCTCCAATTCTACTTCACTTGCATTTATTACTTCCTTGCAAATGGTCATGTACCACAGAAGAGTTCATTGGAGAACTATTCCAAGGACTAGAGAAAACATTATTCCATCTAATTCGTACCTTAATAACTCTTGAGCAACTTTAAGATAGCCTCACCCTGAGAAAACATCCATAAATATTTGACATAGAAATTTGTGTCCAATCTTTTTGCTTCTTGTACAGCCAGTGACAAAATATTTAGTGGCTTCAATGGGGAAACCATTTTTACAACTTTAAGATTTCCTATCCACTAGAAATACTTGCATTAAAAATTTAGATTCATATTTTAGTCTGCTGCTTTGGAACAGTGCAAATATGGAAAGAGAAGTCTACATTACTCCTAATATCAAAAGAAGCTTCCTCATTTTCCTTTATCTTGCCCACTTGCAAAGCTGTAACACAGCAAAGCATCATATTGACTACCAGATATACTTATTAAAAATTGCATGGTTTAAGACATGTTGATAAAGGAACGCTGATATTAAGCATTATTATTTTATTCACTGGTATTAAGAATTATTATTTTATTGAACAACACAAGCCCCCACCAACACAACAACTATTAAAAATGCCACACCAGCCCCCCCAGGTTGTCAGGCCCATGTCAATCAGCCACAAGCTGAGCTCTGACACAGACCCTGACAGGGCCATCACTCTGTGGTCACCACTTGAAAACAAATTTGCAATTCAAGCCCAGGTAATAGTGCTGATTGGAACAGAGGTGCTGGTAACCATTAACTTGATTTTTACCTGTATATATTTACTGTGATATTGTGTTTTCCCAGATTTGATCACTTGAATTGCTTGAGTTTTAGAATGGTTTTAGATTACTTCTTTTCATTCCAGGCAGGGTTTTTACCTGGTACTCAGAGATGGGATCATGACCTCAGTGTCCTTCACAGCTGCCCCCAGTCCTGCAGAACTTTCACATCCCAGCACCAAAACCTCATTGTGATACACTTTGGATTCACTATCCAGCAGAAAAGCACCTTCATATTCAGAACATAATAAAGTATTTAGGTTCCCTCATAGCCAAGTTTGTACATGATGAGATTTCAAGCGACGCTAGAGTCCTTTTTAAAATCCACTCAGGTCCTGCCACACATACATATTTTAAAGAAGGCAGGTCTCTGGCTGCACTGAAGCAGCAGTTTGAGTCCATTCAAAAGCAGGAACACAACCACGAGCTCTGAAACAATGGGAAGGGGAAAACCTCTGGCTAAAGCACATTAAAAGGCAAACATGTAAGGAGTGCTATCACCCGAAGTTGATTACAAACCCTCCTGCAGAGAAATAGCAATTGCTGGAAACAAAACAATGCCCACAGTGCTTGAAGGGGCCAAACTACCTGACTGCATCATTCTGCCCCTCTGAAGGAATATGTCCCAAGAAGTGATTAATCAGGTGGCTCATTGGCTATGGCAGTTCCCAGAGTGAGGATGAAAGATCACATCAGCACCAAAGCTGACTGATTTGGGGGCTTTTTACAGTGGGAGGAGTAAAAGACAGCTTCGGTCCCAAAGAAGATGTGATTTTAGCATAAGGCTTATGCAGAGCAGGAGGATCTGGCTGTGCCCCGTACCCCAGAGAGCTCTGTGCACCAGGGCACAGGTAAATCCCACCCTGCCCCACCTGACAACTGAGCTTTAGGGCTGGTTTTTCCCAGAGTGCCACAGGATCCTTAATAAGCAGCTACAGCCAGAGATACAGCACTGAAATGAAGTGAAAGCAGCACTGTAAAATAGAAATAACGAGACAAAAACACACATCAAAAACTCACAGGTAATATCGGGGACTGGAAAACAAGAAGAATGAATTAATCTAGTTTTAAGCTGAGGACATTGACAGGGAAGCAAGTGTGTGAAACGTGCAATATGGCCAATTTGGGCATTTGGCAAGAGCCCAGCACTGGTAATGACCAGGGCAAACCCAGTGGGTCCCCCGTGGAGGCAGCTGCAGACTAACACAGCATCACGATGGCAACCGGGAGCAGGGCACCGGGAAGGGAAGGAGCCATTTGGAGAGTGTCCTAAATTAAGGAGTGGGAAAAGGGTCTAATATCACAGAAAGATCAGGAGGATATCTAGATCCATTCATCTTCCTGCTGGGTCACTCTGTGTGGCTCAATTCAAACTGCACTCTGGGACTTCCTTAGCATTTATATTGTTGCAGGCTCAAAATGGGTATCACCATGTGGTAGATGACATTTTAGGCAGCTTATCTTCCATGCTGGAGGAAAGCACATTTAGGTAACTACTCACAGACACAGTGCACTGCCTGGAGTGCAGTGACACTGTTTTTTTCTTTTTTAAATCCTGGAGCTTCACTGTAGAGTTTCATTGTAACAGGAAAGAATATTTCATATTATTTCCTGAGACGCTGATCAGAGAGAACCACCCAGTAGCACAACTTGAAACTGATGCTTCAATGTCTGTTCCCATAGAAGTAGGAAGGCTGTAAGCTCTGCTCTATGGTCAAAGCCCACACAGGCTGGGCTGCATCCCAAGGCAAATGTTACAGAATTACATCCACTGGAAGACAAAGAGATTATTCTCACAGCAGTGTTTAATGCTGTATTCTACAATTTCATACAGGAGCTGTTTACAGGTCCTTTATTTACTATCAAAATCATTTGCTCAACAAAATAGCTCCATAATATTGCATAATCCTTAATTTAGGAGCGAATGAACAGGGCAGACAAAGATATCAATATTGGCTCTGACAGAGGCTACCAAGCCTTTTTCCTGGATCAGTGCCGTTCAACATTGTCTAACTTCTCTCTCCTCAAACCCTAAATTATCACTCCTCTACAACACATGGAAAAACTCAGACACCTAAAGGCCTATTTAACAAAACATATTTAAAAGATAAAAGCAGAAACTCAAGAACTGGCCGTCCAGAGGAAGAGTAATGCTGATTCACCAGCCAGACCACTTTTGTGAGAGATGGCTGTCATTAATCACTGAACAGATACAGAAAAGACATTTTTTCAAGACAACAAGACAATTACACAATGTTTTATTTTGAAATCCAGGGCTCTGCGTCTGTTTGAGGTGCACAGCAGACTTTCAGTTTTGTAAGACAACAGTATTACATGTGTAACTGTTTTCTACATGTGTTTCTCATGTGTAAGCTGCAGGAAAGATAAAAAAGCCCTAAAACACCCAAAGGATGGACTACAGGATGAGCCAAGCCCGAGGAAACCAACTGCACCTGCACTGGGCTTTCCCACCAGGGCAGCACATATGGATTTAGTGCTTTCTCTCGTGTGAAAATGTTGATTTCAACCTGGCAAACCCTTTTTCCTTTAGCAGAAGTACAACTGTCCAACACACCCACCCTCCCTGCCACCTGTACACAGGGGTTCTTCCACCTTCTCTACAACTGCTCTGACTGTTGGAGTACTTTATTTGAAATAGTGGCACTTCCTTGTTTAAACCTTCTCCTAAATTTCCTACCCACATTCTCACACACTCACACCTTCAAAACAAAACACTTTTTGACTTGGAAGTTTCTACATCAAGTTTGAATTTCCAAATTTCTCACCAAAAAGAAAAAAACCTGTTTTCAGGCCAGCTTCTTACTGTTCTGATCATATAATGTTTGCTCACAACTAATACAGAGACTGAACTCAGAGACAATAAAATCCTTGGAAAACTTAAGAAACCAGCAACCAGGAAAGCAAGATATTATGGGTGTCCTCATCAAGAAAATTTGTCAGCACACATTCATACTTTATTTGATTCTAGGAAAAAATCCAGTGGAAAAGTGATTCATAAATGCCCAAAAGCAAAGGAGAAGTTTGAATCCCAATGACCGCTGCTGCAGACTCGCACCAGAGAACTACAAAACACACAGAAAGCTGAGAGGCACTAACTCCCCACTCAGGCCATTCCCTTAAGAGTTGGACTTGATCCTCGTGGGTCCCTTCCAGCTCAGAATATTCTGTGGGTGTGATTCTGTGTAACTCCAGCTCTCACTACCATTGCCTTAACACTGCGGAGTTTAAAGACAGCAAATGCTTGGGGTGTACTCCAGGCTGTATCATTGAAATTCACTTTTTTAGCACTGTAACCTCTTCTTTCTGTATCCTAAACTTTCCAGGCCAGGGGTTGTGCACTGGAGGGCTGAAGCCAAGCGTGTTGCAAACAGAAAATCTGTGTATTTGTTGTGCTTGAACGCTGGTCCCAGGCAGCTGCACCTGGCCCCGCAGTCAGCCCCGTGATGTTTATCTTTGAGTGATTTAGTTCTGCACGTTTGCCCTCTCACACAGCCCAGCTTTCAGCTCACCCTGCTGTAACCGTGCTCCCTCACACCTTCCCAGCTGAAGCAGAGGCAATTATTTTAATGGATCTCAGTTTGCTCACACAAACCGGGTTGTGTTGCTCCTGCACAGCCTCCCTGGCTGCCTGCAGCCAGTCCCCTGCTGACACACGCTCCCAGTTTGTGGCTTCCCACGCCTGGGAGTTACCTGAATTTTAGGGCACCGAGTGGCAGAGGAGGCTCCTAAGGCACCTGTCAGTGTGAACTCATATTTACTATTTATTTAATAGTCCTTTCAGCTATTAGCACAGGAACACCTTGCTGCTTGGATACACGGGATTTTAGAACTGCATCCAAAGTTGCAAAATGTTCGGGAGTTTTTAACTGGCTTTGACAAAACTGCCACAGAGCTTCAGTCTTACATTGGAGACACTTAACCAACTCCTGAAAGACACATCCTAACTAAATACATAACAGTTTCTTTCCCCTTGAAACGAGCCAAATCGATACCTCACAAAATATCTTGAATTTTGAAATATTCCCTAAAAACTTCACTTATCAATATTCTTCCTGCTGGACAGGATCTCTGCAAAGCACAAAATCTGGAGCAGAAGAATCAAGATGTTAAACTACACCTACTTGGCAGAAAATAGTATTTCAAAGGATGACAAGCCTATTTTTGGCCCTTGAGGTTGCTTTCTGGCCAGCTGTGACCCATCCCATGAACCCGACACCACCACCCCTTCCTGCTCTACAGAATTACACAAACTCCAGCACTGCTGTCGCACCCCTGTCAACCCCAGCATCCCAGAAGGGATTTTCCAGCTCCTTTCCAGTTGGCATGCCTTTTTTATTGCATCAACATTGAAGGACACAAATAAAATTAACTAATTTGCAATAAGTTGTCATTTCCGGCACTGTAAATTCTAGCAAAATGATGGTTGTGAAGGGAAAGTGTAATAAATACTGAGAGCTTCATTAGCAGTTTTTAATCATTAAAGCAAATATTCAGAATAGGGGATGCAAACACTATCTAGTGATAACATATGCAACATAAAGTGTCAGAGGTGGCATCATACTCCCCAGGATGAGGACTTGCACTACAGAATAATCATGGGCACTGAAAAATTCAATTATTTAAATAAAAGAACAAAACTACTCATAAGAAAGTGCAACTAAGCAAAGAATTAAAAACAAAGAGAAAGAAAAAGTAAAAAAAGGCTTCTCATCAATGACTTGGGAAAAGATCCTCAGAGACAGGACCTTTCTGCTCTCAGGACATAGTACAGCTCCAATTTTGCACAATGGAATCATCAGAAGTTCTGCCACAGATGTTTGTGATTTCACCCTATCCAGAGCAGAAGCAGTCAGGACCCCTAATAAATGTTCTGTTTGCCACTCTTTTAAGCCCTCTCTGTTCTTTTTCTTCCTAACTCTTCCGTTTTGTTCACACCTCACTTTTACAAGGCTGTGTGAGACAAGAGGATCCCCGTCTCCCACATGAAATGGGAAGGAGTCAAGATCCAAGAATTAAGTGGAGGGATTCTGACATGCATAAAACAAACACATTTTTCAGCTACTATGTATTCTCCCAGGCTGAAGTAGGATGTGTTATTCTTAATTACATAGGATTCATCTTTTTCAGATGAGTACCCCTTTCAGATAACAATATGCTTAACACAGCCATGCTTTCCATAACTGGAAATAATATTTCTTCTTCTTTCTTGCACTTAGGAGCTCTACCCTTTGTGGTATATAATGCTTCTAGTTAGATTTAAAAATCAGATCATGCCAACTCAAACTACAAGGTGAAAAATTAGCGATGGTGGTTTTTTTAACTCAGCCATTGGTCTCTCTATTTCCAAGCAGCTCAACCTCCCCCAGTGCAAGCAGATACTGAACAGCTCTTTGGTGCTGAACAAAGCTTACCTTTCTGCACAGAGCAAGAGTACTACTGCCATTAAATTCTCCTAAAAACTAGGCAGAAACCTGGTAAATCCAGCAGATATATACAGGGCTGCCAGAGAAGCAGTAGGTCTCCCACAAAGCAATGAAAAAAATACTGAAAGTAACTGACTGGCCATACCAGAGGGAGAGTTTGCAGGGAACGAGATGAGATTCTTTAGAAAATAATAGGGAAGAGCATTACCAAGAAGAAAAAAACTCATGGAAAAGACAGCAAAAGCAGGAAGAAAAGCAAGAGGAGAACGGGAATACAAAAAGTGCACGAAGAATGCCATCAGAGCTGACACAGGTACGAGCTGATCCTGCCTTGGGCAGCAACATGAGAGACTGACAACAGGAGTGGCTGAGTCCCTCCTGGCCTTGCTGTTCCGTGTTTAACTTCAAGGGGGCTTTGAGCAGGGAGCGAGGAGACACTTTAAACCCACCAGCGCTGGCAGCCATGGCCTCGGGACATAACATCCCCCTCCTGCCCGGCAGCAGCAGCGCAGGCAGAAGGGATCATGCGTGGAGTGTGCAGGCATCACCAGAAGGATTCTCAGTGCTGGGAACTGCACCTTGCAGCCCTACACGTGCGCCCACATTCCGTGCGGGAAATGAGCACATTATGCACAACAATTAACAATCCCACTCTCCTCCTCGACACTTGACTCCTGACAGTATTTCTGTCATTAAAGGGTACCCTTTCACCGCAGCCACAGCAGCATCCTCATCACGTCAAGGACACCAAGTACTTCAATTACAAGAACTATAAAAATCATCAACATACGGTGAATTTTATCCATTACATTTGTCAGCTCTATTACTGATGCTCAGCTAAGTACTAACAGAAAAAAAGAAATACAGTCTTGACGTTAGAAATACAGATTTCATTTCAGGAAACGCCTGATCCTTTGTCTAATGTATTTACCAGAAGAATAAACTGTAAGTGAGACTTGGGAAGCTGAGCCTTCAAAGCCTGCATAAGATAGCAAGTAGATCTCGACTATAATCAGAATTCCTACATAAAAATAGCATCGCCAAAACCCAGTAATGCAAAACGTTCTAGTAAAAGTAAATAAAAACCAATTAAAATACCTGCTCTAAATCACTACTATAATCCTGATAACTGGAGCACGTGATACCAACCACTTTCCTGAAAACTAAATGATCTATTGACATACATATTGAAAATTCACACAGCCCCCCTACTCTTCCCAATATATAACTTCTCAAGCAGCTATGACTATTTGACTTCCAAAGCTTAATTATTTGATTATGAGGGCTAGCTCTGTTTTAGACTGCAATTCATCCATGATCATCAATCTCTACCACAGAGTGACAAAACCTTGCTTCTACTTTTACAGCCCATGCACACAACTGTTTCCACACTTCCGAATGACAAATGAAACACACAGTATCTTTCCTCTCTTAAGTACCATCGAGTCTAGAGCAGTGAAACAAGGTACTTGACATTCTTGGGACACCATCAGCAGCGTCTGCTGTGTTTTGTGCTCCATCTCGCCTAAAATAAGCTGAATTTTATTTAAAGTGAAAAAAACAGTCAACACTAAACTTACTTCAGAATGTAACATACTATACCACATTTGCAATTCACAGAGTCGATAAACAAAAGCTGCAGATTTGGACAAGATCTTTCACACTTCGCTGATGTGAATCACTCCAGTCAAACTTCAGACCGCATTCGTTTCACCATCTGCGCGAACCACGTTCAGTTGGCAGCTCGATGTCCAACAGCCACATCACAAATTTTGGAAGCGCGCGACGTGTGCCACTCTCACACTGCAAACCCATCTCCCAGCGCAAAGCCCTGCCCCTGCCGAGGAGCGGCATCCGAAAGGAACTGCCCGGACATCTCACACGGGTACAGTGCCACTACACCTGCACCGAACAGGTATTGAGGCGACAGTGAGACTTTTTTCCCCGACAGAGGCATGCGGGAGAAAACGATCTGATGAATCGCCAATAAAATCAGCAAATACCGAGGACTTACAGGCAGGTCGTTTCCCAGCAGTTAAATACCTGCACTCTTTTAACGAGCAACTCGTCAGAGCCCCGCATGCCCGTGTTCCTCATCGTTCCCCGTGTTTGGGAGCCACCTCCCGTGCCGCCGTTCTCCCCGCAGCCCCTCGCACGGCGCTTCGCAGGCGACAGCGCAGCCGGCGCGGTGCCCCCGACCCGCGGAGCGCCCCTGCCCGCGGGCATCCCTCCGCTCCAGCCCCGGCCCCGCGGCTCCCCGAGAGCCCCCGGCCGCGGGCGCTCCGCGGGCGCGCATCCCTC
>VZTG01002131.1:638438-676811 GCA_013397845.1 Melanocharis versteri | reverse complement strand
GGGACAGAGCCAGAACGGGACAGAGCCAGAACGGGACACGGCCAGAACGGGACAGAACCAGAACGGGACAGAACCAGAACGGGACAGAGCCAGGGCTCTGCCCGCATCCCTCCTGGGGCTTTGTCTGCTGGCTGGGCTCAACCCACCACACCGCATTTCTGCTCATGAGACTCCTGAAGAGCCAGATGCCCACGATTCCTCCCCCAGTGCCCCAAACCTCAGCTCCTGTCACCTACTGCATTTATTTTTAATGCCCTCACTATCAATTCTCTCAATCTTTTTTTTTTTTCTTAGTATCATGAACACAGATTTTCTGTGAAACCATCTATTTTGGCAATTCTCTTTCCCTTCTGTCTTCAGCCACATTGCAGCACAGCTTTCTCACATTTAGGGAATCTCAGGTGGGCCTGGCAGAGCTTGAGCATTATCTGACCCCATACAATAACAGTTCTCTCCAGAGGGTCCTTACATTTATTTTATTAGTCCTTTGTACTTATTCAAGTAAACACAGAGGAACCACAGGGCAGTGGTGAATTAGGATCTAAATTTTAATTCCTGTTCTAGATCCTTGATTGGTTTTATTCCACTAGAGGCAAGCTCTCAAGACATAAACAGAATTAAAAATGCATGGACTGAACTTAAAATGTAATATAATAAATGAAATGCAATACTGTTACTTAATAGCCTTAGCTATTGAAAGTTCAAAGACATACTGTATTTCAATTATAAAATGAAACATCATTGTGTTCAAAGGAAAAACATCCGCTGAGACGCAAAATCCCTTTTGGAGATTTTCTTGTACTATTTCCCTATTTTTAACCACGAACTCCAGGGGAGGAGCTGTCAGACATCAAACCCACTCGGTTCACCAAACCAGGTTATCAAGGTGACCTAATTTAATCTTTAGCTGATGAGGACATTTCCATGAAAGACTCTACAGTCTCCCATGGCTTACTGCGGGTTAGTCTATTAAGTAAAGAAAATTAGCAGAGTGTATTTCTTTATATTCTTAAAATATCTTAATTACAAAGAAATTAAGAAACACTCTTTAGCTGCCGGCTGGGGTCAGCTCACCACTCCATGAATATTTAGGGAACAGCTACAACTTCAATGACTTGCTAAGGAATGGCTTGATCCAAGACTCATGCTGCAAAAACGAATCCACTTAACCAAACCACTTCATTCCTCTGTCACGTTATAGGTGAAGGAAGAAAATGACAACAGAGGAAAGGGAAACTCTCTGCTTCTTGGATGGCTCTTACAATGTATAATATAAATATAATTTCTGTGACTGTTCTTTGAGCTCTGACACATGGTGTCACATGCATCACGTGCACAGGTAATGGGGTTTGGGATGATAAAGCCATGTTCTGTTCTGTATCTGTGGTACATCTCTGTATTGTTAACATGCTCACACCAAAACAGATACCCGCTACAATCAGAGATTGAATGGCTGCCAATGAACAATTAAAAGCATTTTAGTTGACCGAGCTTGTAATTTAAATTCATTTAAAGCCATTCCCACCGCATGTTCTGCAGGAATTAAAGTTTGCTGCAGATGGTCTCTTGGATAGAACCAGGCCAAGCATTTGTGTTCTTGTCTGAGCCATAAGAAGTTGTTTTACTCTGCTTATGCTGTCAAAATCCATCTAAGCAGGATTATTAGAGGTTGGTGGAATGTCACACTCCGGAAAGTCACTCTAGTGACTGAAAACTGCATCAGTGCTCATGGATTCAACACTGAGTCATAGCAGTGCGGGAAGATCTTCTTTCCAGCTACAGCATGGACAAGATTGGAAAAATCCCTTTGCCAGGAAAGCAGGGGCTGGTTTCAAGAGATGATTTTTATAGCTAAGCTTAGAAAAAAGATGTGAAAGCTGAAACGCAGCTGCTGGTGGTGTCTTGGGCTCCCAAGAGTGATCAAAACAGAGCAGCCTGTGCTGGTGCTGGCCCTGAACTGACAGAACCTGACTCAGTTGCTCTCTTGGAGGCGGGTGGTTTGTAGTGGCCATGAAGACGATGAGGTGATTCATGGGGAGAATTCCTTCAGGGAAACACACCTGAGAGCACTATTTTGTAGTTTCCAAGCCAGTGGGGAAGGTTCATAAACTTAAATTGCATAATGGGGAAATCTTGGGCTATAGAGCAAGTCTAACGCCACAGTTTCCCCTACAGCTGACAACCAACTTCCTAAATCCTGATTTTCTATTTTCCCTTTTTTCTTTCAATAACTAACTCTTAGCTTTTAGGAGATAAACAACCTTTAGTAATTAAATTTTGCTGCTTCGCTTTTTTTTTCTCCTGTAGCATAAGATTGCTATCCTTCCTTCTCCATTTTAGTTTGGCAGGTCCTGTCATTCCTATGGATATAAAAAAAAGGGTTTTTTTCCTGGTATTAAACAGGATCCTACCAAGTGTGTTGAGAGTCTAAACTCCACAATGCAAGACAAGCCCAGCCCCCCTGTGCTGCCTGTTTGTTGTTAGGTTTGCAGACAGACCCATTAGAACACTGGCAGTCTCAGGTTATTGCCAGCCTGCTGCAACATCGCTTGAGAAACAGGAGCTTCTGCACCTTTGAAATAATAAAATCAGACCTGTGTGCTGTATAAAAGACCTTTTAACTATGCTTAAATCATATTTATAAGTGCTTAAATAATCGTTAAATAAATTAAGCAAAATTACAGCAGTACATAAGAGAATTATTCAGAAATGCAGTGCTCAAAAAAATTATTGCTGCTGGTGGTAATCCATGATGGCTGGATGCAGCAGGGTCAGCTTGTATAGACAAATTGCCTTCCTTACTGTCAGTTTATTCTCTAAATATTCGTTTTTGAAGCACACATTTCTCTGAACTAGCAAATGTGTTGCAATATAAGCAAATGACACCTCTGTACTTTACAGAGAAATACACTGAGCAAACAACAAACACAATCTGTTCTCCTGCACCCTTAAGGAATAGAACTAAACCTGGACGAAGGCACTGCAAAGCAGGTAAGGCTTTAGCATTTTTTTGCTCCAAACGTGGTGATTTTTTGATAAGAGTGATTGATTGTGTCTGGGTAAGTTTGCTTAATATTTGCTGTGGCCACTGCCTTGACTGGGGCTCAATCAATCACCTGGAGCAGGAAATCAGGGCTAATGCACTAAAACAATATCTGTTATGCACTCAGTTAATCCATCACCATCCTCCTGTGCAGCGTCAGGAGCAGCCCCGGGAGCGGGTGTGGACTCAGGAAGGACCTTCGAGCTTGTTTTTATTCCAAAAGAGACTTCTTGTTCAATTTTCAATGTGCAGGAACCACGTTCTCCACCCCGAGCTGAGCTATGTTAGGAATTTGAAATAAATCTGATGCAGTGCACCTTTTAAAAATTTCCAAATCAAAACCATGTATTAAAATCTATGAAGTTCAGTGTTGCAAAATTTAACAGCAGAACTCCAATGGACTTCAAACAAGGCCACATTGTCTCTTAGCTTGGGTGGATTTCAATTCCCATCATTCACCTCAGGACTTTTTCTAATAACTTCCTACATTCTTTTTTTTTTTTTTAAGTGACTGTTAAACTTTAGTATTTTTACATGTGAAATAGTCTCATTTCTTTTCATTCCTTATAGGTCACAGATAAGCTCACACCTACAGGAAAGTACATAAATATTCTAAAACAAGTAGAAAAATAGAAATGATTTGGACATTTCTGAGTCCGCATACGTGACTCAGAAGTACAAAACTTTTGGTGGTTGCAAATGAAGCCTTAGAATAGAAAAAAAAATGAAATTTCTCAGTGTGAAAAGAGCAAAAATATCGAATGGAGATTCTGTTCCACAATTCATTATCTCATTCTTCATATATAAGCATTTAAACTTTAAAAAAATCAGCAGAAACTTGAAACCCTGAGGGAAGAGCATTCTGTGCAAGCAGAGGTATAGGACAAGGCCCTGAGTTTCTTCTCTAAAATTCCTCGGAGTTGCTTTTAGTTATCTGAAATATGACTTTATGATTTGGTTTCAAAAAGAAACAAACACCTGACTACAACTAATGACCTCTTTTGTTTTTTGTACCAGCTGTCTGTCTTTTAAATTTAAACTTTCATCTCTAATGACGCCGTGAGTTTCTCTCCTGCAGAACTGCTGCTATAAAAATAGAGCACTTAAAAATTTGCAAAACTTTCAAGTCCCAGGTACCCACACCAGAACCCTGCGGCAACGCCAGCCGAAGCAGAGGCAGGAAACAGCTTAATATTCTAGGAAATGCAGATTTACACCCTCCTTTGACAGCACAAGCACCCAGACTGGCTCCACAGAACTTTGCTCCTCGAGGAGAAGCAGAGCCACCAGGGAGCTCAGCTCTTTAAAGGCTGGGGAGCCTTGGGTAACTCACAATCACCACAGCCACGCAGAACCACGAAGGAAATGTGCACCTGTTGATTTTATGAGCTGGGTATTGTTCCTGCTCATTTATTGCCAGCATAACTTCGGTTGTGCGTTTAGAACTGAGTATTTGGAGCAGATGGGTCACATATAAAACAGAAAGGGAGATCTGCCAGAGGAGATAATCCCCAGAGGAAGGGGCAAAACCCTACGGAAATCACTGGATTGTGTCCCACAAAGACTGAGCCTAATGACTTCATTCACCACTTCTCCAAGCCCTCAGAATTCCTTGTACAGGTTCTGCTTCTTGGGAACCTTCAGGATGTGTCTGATCATTAAAGATCCTATAATACTGTCTTGTTTTAAATTCAGATGCTCCCTAATCATGCCCACAATGCGATTAATACCTGTAGTTCTCATTCACCCATATAAATCCCCCTAATATATGATGACCTGTAGCAAGCCACCAGTGGGACACTCATCATTTCCTTATTCTTTGTTAATTTTTTTGAAGGACATGGACCTCCAGAGTTCTCACACCCCATTTTCCTCAGCCACCCCAAAGTGTGTCTCAGAGCAGTGTCCAGCCAAAGCAACCCGAGCATCACCACGTGCTGCAGTGCCAGCAACTGCTTGATAACCACTTTTATTTTGGTTTTCTGTTGTCTTCTGAGTGACATTTTGACAATAGCCAATCCACTTTAGTGATCCACTGTTTCCAGGGAGCAATTTACTGTTGTGAATGGGTTTGTGTATTCTCTCGCTGAGGCTGAAGAACAATATCAATGCACTTTGGAGCTCATGAGCAGTGACAGACCTGGAGGAGAGAACTCAAATGGACAGTCTGGAAATCTTAAGAACCTTGAGTTAATAGCCACGGTGTGAAACTGGGAACACATCTTTAGCTATGTAAAAAAATATAAATATTCAATTATTGAATATTGACTGTATAGGAAATCTAAATTTTGTGTTAGTCTTCTGAACTGCACACCGTGAGGATTAGAAATTAAGCTTTTCTCTTCCTGCGTTGCTGATATTGCCTCTTTTTTACCATTGCTGTATTATTCAAACTTGAGGTGCCATAGGCCATGTCTTCAATCTTGTTTTAGAGGAGATTTCTTTATGCCAGTAATTGAATGGTAGGCTTTATGTCAACTTACTTGTTTGTCGACACAGAGCACTGTCACCAGCTGTGCCTATAACAATGATTTCTTTTGTGACATGTACGTCATTATCTCCTCCAGGAATTTGTCCAAGGCCAACAATTCACTTCAAATAGTTATTCTGAAAACCATCAGAATGAAAGTACTTTGAAATATTATTACCTTAGGACAAAAACGATGCACTGATTTATCTATGTTCAATTTCTTCCATATCCTTGGTCTCTCTACACATGAGCAGAATTTCACCAAGAGCAGAAATTTTGAGCTATGGCCAGGAGGGAATTTGAAAGATAGCAATGGGAAAAGGAGCTTTCCATCCTGTGACATAATTAGCATCATTATTAAAATTTAGCATTATTGTAGAGTATTTAGTATTGTTTGGGTGTTTTTATTCCATGATTGATAGCAATACACTGCCATCTATATCTTCCTGCATGCAGAAGTGAAGGCAGCAAAAGTCTGTTTATTCTAGATCCTTCATCTTTCATTAGAGCATGGCCAGAATGCAATATCAGGGCTAAAACTGTAGTGCTGAAGAGGACCACTGGTTAATAAATCCCATTTTCACCTCTGACCTAAGTCCACCATTGATCCAGGTGGTCTGATTTTGTTCTCAGCACAGGATCAGGTCAGTGTTTTTCCCTGTTGCACACCATGTGGGCAGACAGGCAGCCTCAGAGCAAACTCCTTCAAGGTGCTGCTGCAGTTTGAGCACATGGATTGTTGGAGTTTGACACTCTGTGCTCAGAAAGCGTTTACTGTCTTTCTACCCTGTGCATTTAGAAAAATCCATGGACTCATGGAGTGGGCTGGGTAGGAAGGGACCTTAAAGCTCATCTTGTTTCACCCCCTGCCATGGGCAGGGACACCTTCCACTGTCCCAGGTTGCTCCAAGCCCTGTCCAGCCTGGCCTTGGGCACTGCCAGGGATCCAGGGGCAGCCACAGCTTCTCTGGGCACCCTGTGCCAGGGCCTCCCCACCCTCACAGGAACAATTCCTTCCCAATATCCCATCTATCCCTGCCCTCTGGCAGTGGGAAGCCATTCCCTGTGTCCTGTCCCTCCATCCCTTGTCCCCAGTCCCTCTCCAGCTCTCCTGGAGCCCCTTTAGGCACTGGAAGGGGCTCTGAGCTCTCTCTGGAGCCTTCTCTTCTCCAGGTGAACACCCCCAGCTCTGCCAGCCTGGCTCCAGAGCAGAGGGGCTCCAGGCCTGGGAGCATCTCTGTGACCTCCTCTGGACTGGCTCCAGCAGCTCCAGGTCCTTCTGCTGTTGGGGACCCCAGAGCTGCAGGTGGGGTCTCACCTGAGCAGTGAGAGGGGCAGGATCCCCTCCCTCACCCTGCTGCCCACGCTGTGGGATGAGCCCAGCACACTGGGGGTTTCTGGGCTGCTGGGGCGTGTGGAGCTCATCATAAAGCAGCTCCCCCTGCAAACCCATGCAAACAGCCCCATGACACTCACGCAAAGCAGTTTTAAGCATATATGTTTGCATTGTGCCATGCCATTATCTTGTGTATAACAATGCACATGGAGCTGTTGAGATTTTCCCTTTATAGCGTGGCAAGAATTACAGGATAAAAGGTTACTGCCCATGGAATGTCACACAACAAATAACAGATCCCATTAAAACACCAGTGCTCTTGTAATCGAGACAATTGTAGCCCAAACAAGAGCTGAAGGTTTTGTAGAGTGCTGCTGAGTGAAATATGAAACTGATATTGTCACTAAAGATTCTCGAAACAAGTTGTTTTTGCCACTTGAGTCAAAGGACTCGAGAGGTTTTTAAACACCTAGAATGGCATAGATGAATGCAAAATGCATGGGTTTACTCCTGTCAGTGTAATAGTTCCTTGGAGCCCCTCTCCCCCACTCCCACACACACATACATTATTCAGCGTGTTAGAGACCATCTGGAACCTGCTCCTGAAATAGCCCAGGACTTGATGACCTTCCAGATACGCCGCAAAAACCATTTGTTTGACAAGGCTTTGGAAGAAGGTAGTGGGTGTGTTGTTTCTGAAGGGTTTAAGCAGGCTATTTTACAGTTTTGATTAATGCTTGATTTAATTTACTATTTGTATGTGACTGTTTTGGAGAGCGAGAGGTCACCCACTCTTAATGTTCGGCTTAATGAATGCTTCCAGTGTTTACTGCTGAAATGTCACTGTGTACATAAACAACCCCTGGCACAGGGCCTGATTCGTGCCCATCACAGTCACTCACTGAGGAGCCTCTCACTGCTGGAGCTGCTGGGGTTGGTGTGACACAGGACTTTCCCTCTCCTGAGACACCAGCTAGACGTGTAGGAGCAATTGTGGCAGTGTGTCTGCAGCTCACTGCTGAACGGCCCCTGAACCCCCCATCCCAGTCTGCTGAACAGCTCCTGAACACCCCATCCCAGCCTGCTGAACACCCCATCCCAGCCTGATGAGCAGCTCCTGAACACCCCATCCCAGTCTGCTGAACACCCCATCTCAGCCTGCTGAACACCCCATCTCAGCCTGCTGAATACCCCATCCCAGCCTGCTAAACATCCCATCCCAGCCTGATGAGCAGCTCCTGAACACCCCATCCCAGTCTGCTGAACACCCCATCTCAGCCTGCTGAACACCCCATCTCAGCCTGCTGAATACCCCATCCCAGCCTGCTAAACATCCCATCCCAGCCTGATGAGCAGCTCCTGAACACCCCATCCCAGCCTGCTAAACACCCCATCCCAGTTTGCTCAGCAGCCCCTGAACACCCCATCCCAGCCTGCTGAACAGCCCATCCCAGCCTGCTGAACAGCTCCTGAACACCCCATCCCAGCCTGCTGAACACCCCATCCCAGTCTGCTGAACAGCCCCTGAACCCCCCATCCCAGCCTGCTGAACAGCCCCAGAACACCCCATCCCATTCTGCTAAATGCTGCTTTGTACCCGTGTGATAAGCGATATACAGAAAAAATTATAGGTCCTGAAGAGTCGTGGCCTGTGTGAGCATATGAAGAATTAAATCATAACCAGTTGCATAAAATAAAGATAAAAACGTGCCAATTGTTCATTCTACTCGTTTCCCCTTTTCCTTACAACTGCCCATGTTTTAAAAGCACGGGATTTAGAGACTGTGAATATCCCTTGTGGCAAGGACAAAGTTTTTGAATATGGTATGAAAGATGATGAATGATCGATGGTGTGATTAAAAGAGCAGAGTGTGGAGAAGAGGGCATGGTCACAGTGCTGCAATGAGGCTAATGATCTTGCTTTGGTTATTTATATGGAATAAATAATTCCAGCATCACACAGTTTTCTACTTTCTGACAGCAAAAGAGCCTGGTCCCTCACATACCCATAAAGGCAATGCAATTGTTACCTGAGTAAATACCAAACATGGTTCAAAGCAGGAAATATACTTCTGTAGATAACTAGGGGAGAAGTCTAGACAGATACCACATAATGAACTCCAGGAGATCTATCAGGGCAAGCCTGCTAATAAATACCTGTTTCTTTGCATTCAAAGTCAGGGATTGGCATTTAAAGAAACAGAAAAACGTGCTGCACATCACCCCTTGCATCAAAAATAATTTCTGTAGACTAGGAGGGGCAGGGGGGAGAATCTACTGAAATGATAAATTTCTACACGAGAAAATGAATGAATAAATGGAGATTCTATATTTTGCTGAGACGGATGAAGAACCCATTTGACACAGCTGACTTGTGCCCCATTTGTGCAGGAAGGATCTCCCTGCTCAGCGCACGGCCTGTGTCCCACGTTTGCAATGAACTGCTGGGTGTTTGTGTAGAAGTCAAAGACACCTCATCCCTTCACTGCTGTATTTGTCCTCAAAAACAACAGGATTTTAGTTTTACCTCTGCTGAAAACGTTCATGACATATTTCCAAAACAAACCCATTTGCTCTCAGCACCGGCTGTACGCAGGTGAATTCCGTGGTGAAGCCCAGCTCAGCACATCCCCTCTCAGCCCATCACGGAGAGACCCAAAAGGTTTCCAGTATTTGGAACAACTGCCCCTGCAGCCAGGCACTCCCAGCACAGCTCTGTGTGGGTCCCCAGCCGAAGTCCCTCAATGACATTTTCGTTTCAGGGCTGGTTTCTGTCTGAGGGCTGTAGTGCCCTGCGATGCCGTGTAACAGTGCGTGTCTCCAGCTGCTCAAGTTGCTTATTCTCCAAAAGGTTACTCACAAAGTGCAGGTCGTGGGGATTAAGTCATGTAGCTCCCACGGAGTACAGCACGAATTTCACAGTAGAATCCCTGCAAATTCTTTTGGGAGATGTATTCATTTTTAATGAGTCATTAATCACTTTGCTGACTTCACAGCCAGCACTGCTGAAGCAGCCTGACATCAACAGCTAAGGACGGTGTTTATGATTTCTTAGAGAGAACCAGAAACTGCCTTATTTACTTGGCTGATCTGGTAGGCTCCAGGATTATGAAGACTGGCTACTGATACAGGCTTTGCCTTTCACTGGCAGGAACTTCACCTGACAACAGAGCTGGGCATCCACTAAAAAATTTCAGCTAAAACGTGTCAAGTAAAGCATTAAAAATCTACAGCACCTGAAGTCACAAGAAAACAATGTCCCCATGAATTGTTCACACAATTCATTCCAAAAATTTCTATGGCTGGAAAAATGCATAATCTGAACAATGCAATTTGTGAACGATTTGTGAGCTACATCTTTGCAAACAGCACTTGCATTTAGGAGAAGCATTTTGGGGTTCAACATCCCAAAATGATTGAAACTGCATGGTGATTAATCAGCACTAATGAGACACACGGCAGTGGTGTTTTCTCTGTGGCTGGAGAGGAAAGCAGCAAACACCAAACATTTAAATATATTGATAAGGGGAGGCTGCATCATGATGATGATGATGATGATGATGATGATGATGATGATGATGATGATGATGGCGGCACAGCTTGGAGGATTTTTAGATTTAAGGAGACTTATCTGAGAGAAGATAGTTTTGCTTATGACCACGGAAAATCATATGGAGAGGGGAGGTGTAGGGAATAGCAGTTCTATGATAATGCATTGCTTAGTAAAATATTTGGGATTGGTTTGGGGTTTTTTAAGGAAGAATACTCATTTGAACAGAAATATGATCTTTCTACCTCAGCTCAGGTTCACAGCAGGAAGTCAGAAATACATTAATCTTAGTCCAGGTCTTCTCAGTTCTGAAATGGGTAGTGAAAATGAATCATACATTTTCAACAGCTGGGGGAAGTTCTTTGAGAGCCAGGGAAGCCTGCAGCACTGGCTTGGATGGAATTAATTCTGTCCATAGCAGCCCCCATGGTGCTGTGGTTTGGATTTGTGGTCAGAACAGCGTTATTAACTCAGGGATGTTTTATTTACGAGTGCTGAGCAGCACTCACACAGCTTCAAGGCCTTTTCTGTCTCTCTGGCTGCCCCAACAGCCAGGGGGCCTCAACAGGAAGCTGGAAGGGGACAAAATAGAGGGAAAATAGTAACCAAGCAACCTCTCTAAACGTATTTTCTGTTTCATCAAGAATAGGGAAGGTGTTGCTACATGCAACAGGCTGTCTGCTCTATTCTTCCTGCTCTGCCTCCCAGAGCACTCACTACATTTCAAAATCTCCAGCAATGTGTAACATATTTCCCAAAACTTTATCTGACTCAAAAAATATTCCCTGCACAGTTTGTTGCACTGAACTCTGACCAAAGAGTCAGTACAGTTTGGAACACTATGGACTTAGCAACAAAATAATGAGATTTTTTTTTTCCTTTGAGAGCCCTGTAAGAAGCCATGAAAGGGCTGGATGGGAGGGTAGCTGTGACTTTGGGCAGCTCTGCAGGAGCCAGCTGCAGGGGTTGCTATGCTACCCAGCGTGGTGGGAAGCTGCAGGCAGGGCTTTGTCTGCATTCTTGGGGGCCAAGGGGCTCCACACTCCTGTGGAGTTAAGCAGCTTGACAAGGTGAGCCAGGAGCAAGAAAGGAGCTCTCAAAATCCTCACATCAATTTCTGGCGGTCTGGGAAATACGTGAGCTACACCAGGCAAACGTTTTTGCTGTAAGAAGCAAGTCCCAGCATCCAGCGAGACTCTAAAAAACCAGCTTTCCTTCCAAGGCAGAGGAGTCTGAAGCATTTAACGTTATTACTGATTCTCTGAGAGAAGCCCAGCTATGCAAGGGTTTTAAAGTAATTGGGGAGGGAGTGAATATACCCACAAGTGAGAACTCTGAATCCTGAATTCACTATGAACAAGAAGATGCTTCATTCAAATTAGTTTATAGAAGTTGGATAATCTTCCAACACCGTGGATATGACAATGAATTTAATGTATTATTTTAGAGAAGGCAAGAAGCAGAAGTATACTGAGAATTTGAGTACAACCAAAATTTGTGAAAAGGGATTTGGTGGCATTTGTTTCAACATGTCAAAGCAGTTCCTGGTATGTGGGAAAAGATGCAAAAATATAAGGGTTTACTGGCACATCGCACTGACTTTGACAGATGCCATTCCTTCAGCAGTGGAGCTGCTTTGGGTGTAAATAGAATTCTAAATACCAAGACAGGAATTTTGAGGAGACAAGGGGACTTGAGCTCTTAATTTAGTTTCATACTTTTTCAGTCATTCGTATACTCCACTTTCCGAAATCCTCCAGGATGGAATATCTGGAGTTTATCCTAGCCTCCAGAAGATAGCTAATTGGGTTTGTAATCAGTCAGGCACAGATCTGACTCCAAAGCAGAAGGAAGGTTGTGTTCTGCATGAGCTGCTGCCCTGATTGCAGGGAGTCCAGGAATGCAGAGACAATCAGAGGGGGATTTTTACAGCCCCCCCTCAACAATTGCTCACAGCAGTTCAGTATAAATTACTGTAGGCTATCACATCTTATTTCTCAGTAGTGGTAGCAGGGTAAAAACTGTCAATTGGGGTTTTTTCCTAGGGAAACTCTTTTAATAGTGAATGAGAAAGAGTATTCAGCTTCATGTGGAGAACATATTTTACAGAAATATAAATGTTTGAAAAGCAAAATATTTCACCTAATTAGCTTAACACCATTGTTGCTTTCATTCAGTTTTCTTGCATGCTATACTTCCCTGAGAGTTGGTAACATCCTCCCATGAATCAGCCTCACGTAACTGCCCTCATGTCCTGTACCAATGCAATAAAGCACAAAACTACAGAGCAGAATCACAACAAGCAGCATGCTAACAGGCCAGCTGAATCGAAATAATAATGAGAAAAGACTAAAATTTTGAGCTTTTTATTTTCCAATTCACTTTCCCCATGAGTCTTATGAGTTTTCCAATCAACATTACTATCTGAATTTTCAGACAAAGCCTGACTAGACCTCTTAAAAAGACTATTAACTGCAGCTATTCCAGAGCCATGGCTTCTGAATTAAAGGTCACGACAGTTATGAATGAGGTTATGGGATTTTTCACTCTACTACTTGGACTTATGTCTTCAACAGAAGTGGAAATTTAAACCAGAAACAGGATTGCAACATGACAAATGAATGAAACTGCAAACTGCAGAGAGCAGGGCTAAGAGGAGGTCATTCGTGAGGCAGTGCAATGAATTGGTGATGTTGATGTTTTGACAAGAAAATAGATCACTGAAACCCAATGCCTGGTGCTGGCCATGCAGCCCTTCCTGCAAGGCTTTATCTCGAGAAAGCAACAAACCTTCCACCAGCATTTTGTCAGCCTGGCTGATGGTGCAGGTGTTTTAAACCAATATCATAGACCTTGTTTTCCCCTGCACGTTAAAACTCTTCTCTCCATTTCCTGATCTTGATTCTTCCCTTCCCTCTCTGCCCCGACAAGCTGCAGGACAGGAACATTTGGCTCCTCTGTACCCTTCAGTGTTTGTGCAGCGAGCTTGGCTGGCAGCATTGCTGGCTTCAAAGCAAGGCAGGATAAAGTAAGACTCTGTGGTCATACCAAGAAATCAATGATACTCTGAAGCACTTTTTAATTAGCCCACTGCGGTCCTGAACTAACCCCCGGTTACAAAGATTAAATAATTGCTTATGGCATTCTCAACGTGTAGTTCACCATAGTGAAAAGAAGACTATTGACTCAACTGCTAAGTTTTGAGAACTGATGGAGTCTTGCTGAGTGCAGAAATTCTTTTCAGTACAAAAAAACCCCAATGCAGTTTTATGACCCAACTCCTTTGAACTATTTTAATTAAGGACTCCTATGATAAGAAAGAAGTTGAAAAGCTATTTAGCAGGAAGACAGGCTCCCATTTAAATGTTGACTCATGAAGTCAGCACTTTCAAGGGTATTACTGTACATTTGGTCTTTTCTTTTCGAAGCCATTAACTTCTGCCAGCACATTTCCATCTATCGTATGTCTTCATGATTAGGAACCTGTTAAAGCCAATATCACTTAGACATCTATTCTCCTTCAGTCACCCTCGATTTTTTTCCCTTGTCCGCCTAAATTTAGACTACAAATTTTAATAAACAACTGCTTTCACCTTTCCATTCAGATCTTCTGTAGTTGTTATCTGGCACAAGTCCCCTGATCTAAGTGAGCCACCTTGACACAGGGCTTGAAAAGCTAGCCTAAAGGACCCATTACATTTAAAAGTGTAACTAATTTAACTAGATAGTCTTTCAAAAAGGTTATTGTTGTATTCATTTTACCAGTAAAAATGGATAGGAAACGTGCTAAAGTGAAAATGGCATTTTTAAATTATAGTAGAGCAATGTAGGAATAATTAATGGTTTTGAACAGAGTATATTCATGGTCTTTCATCTTATTTCTTAGCGTTTGAAACAAATAAAAGCACATGAACTTGTATTTGGTAATGCTGAGTTCATCCACCAAGATTATGCCATCTGTGCAAAACAAAGAGGAATATTTGCCCTTCAAAGCATTCCATGACAGAAAATCAACAGAGCACTCCGGGCTTGCTATTTTTAAGAGATATTCAGACTATGTAGTAGGAGTCTCGAAATCCCACTTGGTTTCTCTTGGCTTGGTAGGGACCTGAATTCCTGCACAGAGTAAGGCTGCTGCCAGTCCCTGGAGGAGAGCCCCGGCCGCAGCCCAGCCTGTCCGGACACAGAACCCGTTCCACTGCTGCTCCTGCTCCATCAATCATCCTCAGTTAAGAGAAGGGTGAGCTTTGGCACTGAGATATAGGCCATTCATCAAGGTTAGGGGCAAAAGGAAAAGAAAAACTCGGGTTTTATGAGCAGATGTGCAGGCAGCAGGAGCAGCAGCGGCAGCGAGAAGGGGAAGCAAAAGGCCGAGGAGCTGTCGGGCTGAGCACTGGGCAAGGGCAGGGCCAACCCACGGGCACACGGGGGACAGGGACAGGGACAGGGACAGGAAGGGGTCTGTGCTCCGTGTGCTCCTCTTTGGGAGCGCAGACACTGCCCTGTGAACGGCACGGGAAGCACAGGGCATCCATACAGGCGTGGGGAGAAATGGGACACAGACCCAACCTCAGGCTAAGCCCCGGGAGCGCTCGGTCATTTCTGCGATGCAGGAGCTGATGTTTCCGAATTGCAAGCTTTCCAAATCGCAAACAAAAGGCCTGCAAACCCGTGCTGTTGCAAAAGGCATCTGAAGGATGTCTCCCAGTGTGGTTATCTCTGCACGGAGCTCCAGGATTGCTGATGGAGGCCCCCGTGGTGAGGCTGATGGCAGCAGGGCCCTGCTGCTCTGAGATGCCACCAGGGCACAGGGAATGCGTTGTGCTCTGGATTAAATTTAACAAACTGGATTCCCACCTTGCTGTGAGGAAGCTCCCAGCCTGGTACCAGCCTGAGCAGGGGCAATCCTCACATCCCGTAAGGAATACTCGCATTTTCTTTGCATCAAGAGCAGGGAACCCGAGTTTCTCAGCAATGAGGAAAGCCTGTCTGCTGGGAGACACTAGAGCCAGAGCTGCAGACACTTGGCTCATTCATGGTCTACTTGAGAGAAACACAGGAAGAAAACAGGACTTCAAAACAGCCAAGTACTCAAGACCTCTAAAACCAAACGTACAATTCTGTTTTCATTTTCTTCAGTGAAGGAATATTAAGTTGCCCATATTAACTTCTATTTTAGAAGATGCTATGAGCTTATTTTGATGTTAAAGATTCTTTAGAGCACTTTCTATACTTCAGTTCTTATTTTAGGTTAACTTAATTAAAATCTTTTTTGAGATTTTCTTCACGAGATACACTTAGCCTTCCAGTAACAGAATACAGATAATTATACCACTCCGAACATTTGGAGATAGAGTGAACAAAGTAAGGCTGTCCAAATTATTGTGTTAAAATAGTGTCTGCCTTATTATTTTATACATTGGGCAGGCTTGGTGCCTCTGGATAAGATCCTGGTGATCTTCAGGGCCTACTTCAGAATAAGACTTGCTCTCACCAGAGCCAATGTGTCAGCACACCAGGACTGAAACCATTCCTAAGGGAAACACTCCCACACCTTTAAAGATGAATACTGCAGTATCAGCTGTTATGAGCTCGTAGAGGCTGCAGCCAGGTAGAAAGTTTATCCATTCCTCTTTAAATCACACCTGGTTAATCACTTCCTCCCATCCTATCCATACACCTTCCTTGGAATCTCAACAAGGTGACTTCCAAAACTGATATAATTCTTTTTCTGAAGAAAAGAACAAGTAATAAAAAGCTGTATACATGCCCAGATAGATATTTTTATTAACAGCGTGCATGTGAAAATGCACAGAATGTGAAAATGCACAGAATGTAAAAATGCATGGAAATCTGTCTTGCACTTGTACTTTGTAAGACAAAGTATTTTGTGCATATTTTATTAAAGAACCTGAAATCTAAATAGTTTTATTGTGTGAATAAACATAGATTTTAGAAATGAAAATATATTATCCTGGACTGACTGTAACTTTGCACAGATAAATGCATTGATGCAGGAGTCTAGATTGGGGAAATCCTGTTGCATACAAATAACCTGAAACATTAAAATGTATGCTCCATCCACAGCGATCCAAAGGGAACCAGATCGAAGGTCTGAATATGTGTTTTCTAAATTAAAAATTCAAATCAGAACATGTAAAGTAGTTTAAAATAATAATTACATGAATCCCAATTAAGTAATACACAGTAATTACAATGAGTGCTGTTAGCAAATTCAAAATAGGATTTGGGTGCAAGGCAGTGCCACGAACACAGCCCCAGGCAGGTGCACCCAGCCACCAAGAGGAGGAGAAATCACAGGTGTCTGTGTGTTAGACAGGAGTGAAATCCCTCACTTCTCTGCCTTTGTGCTACTCAGGCAACTAAAACATGGCTGGTTTTGTGCTTTGGCAGCTTTTGTGGGCTAAAGTGTTCTTGAAGAATGAATACAGGGCAGAATTCAGGAAACAATTTGCGACACAAAACCAATTTATGACAAGAGAATTGTCTATGCTCTGATCAGCAACAGGAAATTAGAGTTACTTGTCTCTAAAGTTTAGCTTTTGCTTTCTAGTGTCTCACCAGGTGCTTCAGAGGACAATTTGAGTGATGTCTTTATCTGAATGTGTGAACGCTGGTTTAGGAACCAAAGTTCTACCTTTCATAAAAAGCAAAAGAAACAGAGCAGGCTTTAGATTTAGCTATGTGTGCTTGAAAACTTAGCAGTCTGCAGCCAAAAGGCATGATTACATGTTGTGAAAACTGTCTTGGAAAACTTATTATTGGCAGAAATATTTATCTGAAATTGTGGCAGTTTGAGGGGGTAACATTTTGTTTGTCTTGTACTGCATGCTAAAAGCACAACACGTGATACTGAAATGCCTGGGAACCTCTGTATTCCATGTGCACCCTTCACTTCTATGCAGCATTTAGGAGCACGTGTGATACCCAGATTCCACAAGTTTCCAGCTGTATTGGGAATAAAGGATTGCACATCATGGGGCTGCCAGTAAACCCAGGTCAGCTCTGCATGCTGCTCCCTTGCATTTTCCCCCATACTCCTATAGTGATGTACCCAAGTCCTGTGTTCTGAAGCTTTCCTATTTAACACTACCTCTTCCCCTAAAGCATTCCACTAAAGGAATCTGAAACTTCCTTTAATTTTAATCTGGATAGACTGACTTTACCCACACACAGTAGATTGCATTCAGTGTCTCAAAATACAAATTCAGTGGAAGCCACATTGTACTTGTGATGTTACCACAAACACTGAATCATTTCTACAAAACAAAACAGATAAGATGAAGCTTCTTGAAATATCTCCAATGTGATGACACTTTATTTTCTATACAAAACATTCCAGTCTATATTTTAAAGTCATGTTTGTAAATAATCTTTTCCCATCGTGATGCTTTTCAGATATCTGATTCCAAAGTGCTCTTCCGCTGAGGGCCTGAGACTACAAATGTGCCACAAATGAAAGGGTCCAAATGAAAAATCTGCTGGGAGAACTGGAGCCAGATTCAGACATGAACAAAGGCTTGGAAGAGACTTTGAATGTGTGGTGGAATGTGCATCCATTCAGCCTCGCATGTGTGCTCTCTCTCTCTATTTTAGAGAGCCAGAAAATTTTTTGTAAAAACTCTTCCTTTCCTTTTCTTTCCAAATTTCAATGGTTTGCCCTCCCTCGCCAAAATCTGGTGGGAACTCAGAAAGTCGTTGTTCTAAGTTTCAAAGCCTGCCTGATAAGAATAATGACAGAAGACAAAAAAAGTGAGAACTTTCATCCCAGCTTCTTGTAGGTTTGGATCACAAACAGGAGGCTGCCATTCTCCAGGCACATGCCCAAATAAACAAGTAAAAAGTCCCAGAATGACTTCAGGATGAACATTCAATTCCTCTGCTAGTTAGCAGGACAAACAGGCAGCATCTGCATGGCTTTGGGGATGTTTCAAACCAGATGGATTTCTTCTGAATCCTCGTTCTCCTTTTGTTTTCTCCTTGTGACAAAACCTCCTTAGTCAGCTAGAGTAACCCAGAGCCTTGCTCACATCTTACCACAGGCCAAAGGAGGCAAGAAATCCCCAGAAATTCCTGAATCCATGGTCCAAATCACTATTAACATGAAGGTAATGCCTTCACAGATTTTCAATAAAAGCTCAAAGCCTTCTGCATAAAAATGTTTCAAGAGGGGGCAAAAGACCCCCAAACATATCTGATTTGCATTTCCACAATTAACACGCATTTTAAAAGTCAGAGCCTCCACAGCCATGCAGCCCTGAAGAGCTCAAGGGTCTGTGGTTCAACTGAATCATCTGACTTTCAAGCAGAGGACATCTATTTTAGTTCATCAGACTTTCTAAAATTAACCGAGGTTCACAGCTTGGTAAAAAAAATGCATACTGAAAGAAGCCCTCTAAATCTGGATTGCACGCTGATAATTAAAGTTCCACATTCTGAAGGCTTTTCTCAGGGTTTTTGCCTCTTTCCAGTAAAATCATAGAAAATGGAAAACTATCATTAAGAGCAAGCTGAAAGGAGCAAGCTGACTTGCACAGTTCTCAGAAATACTAAAGGGTTGAAAAAAACACACAATGTCACGGTCAAAAAGGTGCAGCAGGGTCTATTTTTGTCTTAAAGAAAAATAAGCTGTTAACAACTGAAATACATTTAGCCTTACAAAAAAAGCACCATTTTGTCATATTATTATTAATATGTCTATTATTTACTGAGATCGGGGAGGGCTATCAAGAGATTCTTTAAATATAAATAACTCCTCATGACTCCACACAAGACCTGGCAGTCTGGAGGCAGAACTGGCTTTCCTTTATCCTTTCAGTGTGACACAGGATCCACCTGCCTGCATCCAACACCTAAATCACAGGAACTGCTTTTTGCTTTTTGCTTTTTTTTTCTTTCTTTCTTCCTCCTTTCCTCTGTGTGTGTGTGCGTGTGGTATCTCCATGTGTGGGGGTATCTTGTAAGACTTCAGACTTCCTAATTAAATTAATTTCTCTTGATGCACGGTCTCGGTTGTCCTTAAAATCCTTAAATCACTTACACCTTGTTAGCTCTCCCTCAGGTTTGTGCAATATTAGAGGCTCAACCAGAGCACAGTTTTCCATTATTTCTTGCACTGGGGGCTGAGGACAGAATTTAAGCAGCCTTGTTGTGAGTGAGACTATGCAGTAATGCTTGTGGAAACGTGTCACATAACAATTAACATTTCCCCAGAGTCCTAACTTAAGCCAGGCCTGGGGTCTTAGCACAGAACAGCAAACCTGTGGAGCCGTTCCTCTTCTTTACGGCACAATCCCATAAATTCAACCTTCCCCATGCTCTCTTCCATTAAAAGAATTCCTCTCACTGGTGCTTCCTCCTGTCTCCCACTTCCAGCGGAGGAAACCCTTCCTCCTCTCCATGAACAGACCCAAATTCCTGGTCTGGCTGCTCAGCAGAGCCACTGCCAGGCTCAGTTTCACCCTCTGGGGCTCTGGGCACTCCCTGCTTCATCTCTAACGGCTCTGGCCGCTGCCATTTATCAGCAATCAGCACATCCACTGTCCCACTGCTCCTTCACAGTCACAAACTTGTTCCCATCAGGGAACATGAACATTTTCCAGATGTGGGGAAGGTTTCTGTCCTGCAGAGGAACAGCATCAGCTGTTTTATTTTAAGTTCATCACCAAGCTACGCATTTTCACCACACTAATTTTTCGGTGCAGTCATAAACTGCATAAATTTCAAAGATTTTCCAACAATAAACAGCTAAATTCTATTAGTGCCCAAAGTTTCCTGAAGGTTGAGTTATTGCTTTTGTCCTATTTTCATTTCTTTCAACAATGTGGCTTAAGATGGTCTTGTCAAGGTGTTTTTCATTTATTTCAACAATCTGATTATTGCAGCATCTGGTTTGATTTTCCACTAAAGCCCTTTACAGGGGCATATAAGCTTTATAATTAAAATTAATAAAGGTAAACGATTGTGAACTCAGAAATGGAAGAGGGGAATACTAAAACAGGCACAGAAAGGACAGAAAAATACCAACAAAATATTACTTCCCAAATTTCAACAACTCCAGAAGTTCATCCATCCACTGTGTGATCAGTGTTATGTTCATCTCTCACAACTGCAACTCAGAGAAATTTTGCCTCCACAAACTTAGGTTACAGATTCTTCTCTGTGCTAAAGAAATCAATCCCATGCATCCTTTATAGCTTCCTGCAAAATCCTAACATATTTATTTATGTCTGATTTGTTTTGGTCTTCAGCTTTATATTGTATAGCAAATTGTAGCACATTAAAATGTATTGATTTTATCTATACAATCTATGCACAGTGGGATAAGAAAAACAAATGTACATAATTTACAAATTTATTCAGGCAGAAGGTTCAAAAACAAAGATGAAAACACAGAAAAATATTTTTATCAGTCTGCACTACTTAATTTAGAAGTTTATATGAGAAACAACATTCATAGGGCAAGTGGAAGTAGCATTTATGGGTAGTTTTATAAGCCACAGTCACTTTAAATCCCATATTCTTACACTTATTAAACCTCTCCCCGGAGGAGCCCTGCTGATAAAATATGATTTGGTTCTTTCAGAGCGATATTATTACTTGATGATTTTGAAAGAACCCTGTTTTTCAAAGGGAGAGGGGCAGTGAGATGTATCCCTGGGGGTGCACAGGGCAGCTCAGAGGAGCCAGGCCCAGCTCCTCTGGGTTTATTTAGTGTGGGACAGGGGAACGAACACACCCAGGTGTGACAGAAACACTGAATTACACAGGGGCAATCCTGATGGGGAATTTTCAGGTGCTTACTGAAAACAAACAAACAAACAAACAAACAAACAAAAAAAACCCAAAACCCCAAAAAAATCCAAAACACAAAGAGCCCCCCCAAAAACCCCTCAAAAACTAGAAATATAACTTTGATCCCTATTTTGAGAATTATTTATGTCTTGACAGCCCAGTTGGTCACCAGGAGTCATCATGACATCCTTGTACTCTTCTGGACTCTTTCAAAACTAGCAATTTAATTTTGCTTTCCAATATTTTCCAGAAGTGATGAGGCTCCTGCTTTTCCTCCTGCCACTAATTTCACAAGACCTAGCTGGGGGAAGCTCAGTGGGCTCGACACCATTCCTGAAATTCAGGTAGGATAATCCCCAGAGCTCTCAGCAGTCATGCTAAACCAAAATCATGCACAGAAAAGTAATATTTCCTATTTTTGTGTACCAAAAACTGTTGCTGCTGGTGCAATTTGTATTTCTGCTGCTTTATCCCACGGTGCTGACAGGGCTGCAATAGCCCAGCTCAGCACTGCTTTGCTATTTCATTTTTGAGAAATGATTCCAAGAGATTTGGTGCCTTATTACGGCTTCATTAGAGAGGAACAGAAAGACATGTGAGTGTCTAACAGCCTGTGGGGCTTTCATAGCACAGAGATTGCAGGAATAGAAATGCTCCAAAGTACTCCTCAAATGGCCAGATGCAGCCCCAAATTCCCTTTATGGAGAATAAACTCGGGGTGCTTTTTTCATTATTTCCATCCTGTAGGAATAATGCAAACCAGGTGCGACAGAAGCAAGAGTTCGAACTCGGATTAATAAAGTCATAAATCAAAGTTTAAACTGAATACCCATTCCCATCTAAATGCTGTTAAATTCTAGTGCTTGTTGAAGTGTAATTCTTCTCATTTGTGCTATTTTTTTGCCCATGGAACCTCCATTTCCCGATGAGAGGCCATGGAAATGCAGGATGGTGTTTGTGCAGCGTCGTGTGCCTGAGTTCAGCCAGGTGAGGCAGGATTCCCTCTGTCAGGAATGATGTGCACATCCATGGTGTGATTTCCATCTGTATTTAAAGATGCTGAGAATTGCAAAATATCTGCCCTTATACAAGGATGGAATGATGTCTTTACACCTGTCCTTCCAATAATTGCTGCCTAGGCCAATAAACAGTGTACTGTTCATAAATCACCTTTTAGGGAACTGAACCTGATTTGCAAAGCCAACCACAACGAGATGTTGATGCTCTGAATCCACAATCTTATCAATCCACACCCTATTTCTTCCCAGCCAGGCTGTATGACCAACACTCTCACTGTATCCTCCTTTGTAATGCTTAAATGCTTTCATTCCCTCATTTTTGGGGTGAAATCAGCAGTGTAGCTGCTCCTGCAGCAGCCTGTCTGGAGGTGATACAGCTGGGGGTGTTCAGCCAGGCTCTCACGAGCATAGATAAGAAACCCTCAGATTCTTTTACCCTCAAAGCTGGTGAACCTCTTGTCTCTTTAGGCTCCAGAAAGTAACAGATGCCAGTCAAGTCAAACACTCAGAATTGCTGGAAGCTTGCAATCCTTCTAAACCATTCTGGCATGAAAAATATTCAACATGAACCTTTCCCAAGGATGTTCCACCACAGAACCGCAGGGCTTGAACAGTAACAGCAGCAGGAAGCTCAAATGTCCTGGTTATCTGCAACAGCCATGCAGGAAGATGATCAAAGCAATGTATGAAATGGCAATTTTTCAAAGACACTGAAGGAGGCTGAGCCATTACAGTCTCGAGGAGAAGTTCATTACACTTACACGTGCTCCTACAATGTTTATGAGTCTCTAGGCCTGAGGAAATGAGCCAACACTAAATAAAAGGAAGCAGTCAGAAAGCTGTCATTGTGATCTACTACAAATTTCAACCTCATTTAGATTTACCCACTCCTCATACCTCAATTCAATTCAAAAGAGTCAAAATCCTTCTATAACCTTGTCTTCCATAATGGAATAAATCAACACGCAGGATTTAACTGGGGGGAAAAGAAAATAAGACTGAACGTGCTATGAGGATATAGAAAGGAATGATACAGAAAAGATCTGTTTCTGGTTATACTTTTATATGTTTAGTCACCAAAGAATAATGACCATTTTGAAATACGAAACAAAAAATACTGTTAACTCTAGCAACATCTACTACAGGGGCAGGCACAACAATGTTTGGCCATAGTCAGAGGGGGGCTTAATTTTATTCAAGATTTAACTCTTGATTCCACAACATTCATATGAAAAGCTTTCTACTGTTGGGTTTTTTAAAGTATCAGCCTTTGCTTTAATGAATGTGTAGAGTCTATCCAGAGAATATCCTTGTGCTGAAAATAAGTCTTAAATTTCTTTTTTTCTCATACATCCTCTAAAGTGCTTTAAAGTATAATTGTTTAAGTTGCCCATCAGAATGGTCCACTGGTACTGTAGAAAGGGCATCTCGATGCAAGAGCACTGGATGAGCTCCTGCCAGCCCCAGGAGCTGGCCCTGCCCTCCCAGCAGGGACGGGCTCACATTTGGGTCTGGTTGGGCTCTCGGGGTCTGTGTCTCCCTTCTCTCACAGTCTGGCTTCTGCCAGCAGGGTTGTACAGACCCCAGTGCTGATCAGGGGCTGCAGACAAGCCAGAGGAAAGCTGTGCAAACAAGCCAGGGCAAGGGAAAGCCTTTGTGCTTGCCTCGGCCAGGAGGAAATTGTGAGTACTCAGGTATGTTATGTATCAAACTCCAGCAGGCTGCTGACACCCCAAACTGCAACAGAACAAAAATCCTTAGCTGAAGGCAGCAATCACTGTACATATGACAGAACGAGAGGCCCTTCTAATGGGCATTAAAAAATTAAGTTTCTGAGGCAGTACGTTGGCAGCAGCCATTTACTTTATCTGTACATTTGGGAGCACATTGAGGAGCAGCTTTTCAATCCGAAGGATCAAATCTGACACAATTCATCAGACAATAACAGTGAAATCAAAAAGACAGTAACTGGAAAATGTAATCCTCCCCTGAAACTCTCCTCAGCTCACCATCTGCTTCCATTCTATTACATCCCACTGGGGACTCACTGTCTTGCAACATCTCCTCTGGGTGGAATTGCCACAGATGCAGCAGGCAGGGCTGATGGCTCTGCTGCAGGAGCCCAGCCAGGCTTTGGGGGCACAAAAGGCAGCCTGCACCTTCCCCGGGCACGGGAGATGAGTGCATCACACGAGGAGCAGAGAACCCCCACCCAGCATCCCAGCAGGGCAAGGCTGGTGCTCACACCCAGCAGCCAGGCTTTCCTGGAGCCACCACGATGGAAAATTCACAAGCATTTAACTGCAGAGGTTATTGCCTCAGAATGCCCTCAAACACAAGCACTGCCTGCAGTTGTCAGAACTATTTTGCTGACACAGAAATGCATTGTTGGTGCCTAAGATGTGTACAGAACCACTGTGACAGGAATTTCTTTGAGGGAAAGTGCTCCGAGCCATCTGGGAAGAATAGCAGCCAAGCAGTGCTGACTGAAATGCTATTTTCAGTCTTCCCCAACTCCACTAGACTAAAATGGTGGAAATTCTATTTTAAAAGATGTATAATCCCTACAGCATAGAGAGAACAGGGAATGCTGAGATCTATCAATTATCCACTAGAGTTTAGGACATTGCCAGCAATCCAAATGCATCATCAAAGGTTATTCTTTATATATTAACTTACCCGTACCTACACTTATTGTTGTGTGATGTATGCCATACACCTCACAGCCCTGAGAGCTTGGGGGAAAAAAAGAATCTGTGTTTTCCTGTTAATTTGTTCTTGGTTCTCTGCAATTCAAAGTGCATGTTCTTTGAACAGGACGTGCAAGTGACCATTTCTGCTCCCAAAAAGAGTCTCAGCAGCAGCCAAGGAACAAAGATGAATCTGTTAAACTTATTCATCCGAGTTTCAACTGCAGCGGAGTTCAGTGTGGCAGAAACAGAATCCTGAATGCCCCAACCACCTCAGTGCACTTGAATTGAGTTCAGCTGTGAGCAGGAAATCTGAATCATGCCCGGGTGAAGAACAGAAAGTTTTTACAAATAAAGCTTCTTCTTATTTGGGGTACTCAATGTTTGTTGCAATAACTATCAGAGAAGGTGTGCTGCCCAGAAACACGGGAGTGTTGGCCTGGTGTGGGTGGGCTCCTCTGCCCTCCAGCCCCTTTTTGCCAGAACGTTCCCCCTCAGCTCCACCCCAGCCATGCACACAGGTGTAGCCTCACCTGTCCCCACCCCAGCAGCCCCAGGGGCACCGGGGGGTCAGGCCACGTTGTTAAATCAAATCTGTGTGCAACAGTTTCTCCCATCAAGCCATAATCCTTTGGGAACCAACAATTCCTGCCAGAGGTGTGCTAATGCAGGTCAGAGATTTATTCAGTAAAAGCTGCCTGCAATGGCTTTTCCTTGCTGGAAAGTGGAAGCACCACGCATTGAGCAGGACGTACAATGACCCTGCCCACCACATTGGCTCCAAATCCTCCAAATTTTAGACAATGCCATATTTTAAATTCTATTAGGAGAACCATTGTTTCATACCTCGCAAACAGCAAATAAAGGAATGTTGTCAGCAATCATATATTATATGCCACAAGGAGTCTTCAAGGAATTAACAAAAAAGGAATTTACCTAAAATATCCCTATTTCTTCCTGGTCAAGTTTTTTTTTATTATTACTAAGGTGAACTCTCATGATCACTTCAAAATACATTAATAAATTTCAAGCCAGGCAAAGGAAAGCAATTCATGTTACTATTCATATTTTAAGATATATTATGTGTTAAAATTCATTTGGTCTTTTACTGAAATGCTGAACATCCAAATGCTGAAATGCTTGCACCTCATTTTTGCAAAAGGTCATGTTGATTTTTCATGATGAAAAGTTCATACCTTCCCACTTAGCAAAAATGGGAAATACAACAAAAACAAAATAGGTTTAATGAGAAACTCGTGATGTACTAAATTCATGTTGTCTCAGACTGGGGAACCTAAAGCAGAAAACAAACAGTTCTTTACAACAGCTGGCAAGGATCTTAACATGCACGAAAACCAGGGAACTCCTGAAACCTTTACAAATCCATTTGAAACCCCCCCCCATCAGATCCATTTCAGTTTCTTGAAGTCTGGAAGCCTCCAGGGATTTTGGACCCATTAAAAGCCTGTGACAATGCATCAGTTTAGACAGATTTGGAATGAACATAGAATCTTTTTTTTTTCATTATTTATTCTACTCTAAGGTCTCTCTTTAATTTCTTACCGAGTGATGAACATACATCTATTGAGCCTTTCAAAGTCTGATAGGATATTACCTTTCTTATTTTGCAATGCAAATGCAATAAAGCATTAGGAATATTCTAAATAGACCGTTCTAAATACAAGAATGTTTGTTGTATCTGCTATTTTTCTGACAAATTATTTTTCTGAAATTATTATTCTGCTTGTGTGATGCAAAGCATGATTATATTAAATTAATTGGAAAATTATGCTTTGCATTTGCACATTTTCAGTATTTTATTTTCTTCATAAATTTCTGAAAACTGTGGTGCTTTGGGAAACCATTTAAGCACTGGAATACCTCATGAACAGCAGCTTTCCCCATTCACATTCAGGAGCAGTTCTTTGAGCAGGACCGTTACCAGAATGACTTGCCTTGGTTTTAGAAAATCCATTTTAACCTACGAACAAACTCACTGCTTGGAATTTCAAAACATCCTGGCACAAAGGGGGTTTTTTTGTATTTCAAATTCCAATACGCTGTGGTTCCCCTCCCTCTCCTCCCACTGCTGCTGTGCTGTAAATCAATTAAATATTTGTCTCCCAGCACCACCCTTCAAACAGGTTTGATTAAGACAGTGGCCACTATCCTGAGAGTGCTTGCTGTCTCCAGGGCCATGAACGGGGAAAAATCTGGAATGTGGAGTAGCTGGAATGTCAGATATTGTCATCAGTGGGAGAGGAGCCTCGGCAGAGAGGATGCAGGTCTGCGGCAGCACAAACCCTCATGGCTCTCAGTGTGAGCGGAGCTGGGAGCTCCAGCCCCNGTGGCCACTATCCTGAGAGTGCTTGCTGTCTCCAGGGCCATGAACGGGGAAAAATCTGGAATGTGGAGGACCTGGAATGTCAAATATCGTCATCAGTGGGAGAGGAGCCTCCCCAGGGAGGATGCAGGTCTGCGGCAGCACAAACCCTCGTGGCTCAGTGTGAGCGGACCTGGAAGCTCCAGCCCCTGCGGACGGGGAGATGCCTGGCTCCATCGCGGCACTGCAGGCTGCCAGGGGTCGGGAATGGAATTGTTATAGCCCTGCTTTGTGACCATTCCAGCAGCAGGGAGCACCTGGGAGCGCCTCGTTAGTTTATGTAAATTCCTGTGTTAATGAGCCCCACCTTTCTTCGTCAGGCTGGCCACCGGCTGCTCCCATCCACTGGGATTTTGGGAGTCACTGGCACACTCTGTTCCACTAAAGGTGACAGCTCCACTGAAGGCACTGGGCTGCTCTGGATTATGATGCTGCTCTCCAGCCCCCTTGCTCAGGGCTCTCACCACACACATCCCCTGCTGAGGCTGCCCATAACTGGCTTTTCAGGAGCTGTTCATGCTGCCAGAAAGGTTCCTGGAGGTCTGGGGGCTCAAGAATTGCCATGATACACACTCAATGGCAGGTCAGCTGCTCCAGATCAGTGCATGTGTCTATACCCACTGTGCCAGGCCTTGATCTTACGAGAGACCCTTTTACAGCTTCCTTCCCACTTGCAGTAATAAAAAACAAAGCCCATCATCTTCACTCATTTTTCCCCTATAATTCACCTTGGCTGCAATGCCCTTCCCAGTTAATAAAACTGAGCCTGGAGATGTGTTATGACTCCAGCCACATCGTCTTATTGTCATCTCTTATCTTAGATTTAGATCATAAGCTTTATGAGGCAACGTCTGTGTTTTTGGGCTGATTTTCTACAGTGGCTGGTGCACAGGCTTAATTCAAAACTGTGGCTCCTAGGAATTGTCACTAGTGATAAAAACAACTGTATTAATGAGCATGCATTATCAATAATATCATTAGTGTTATTCTCTGATAAATGTCATCATTTCAAAATCAATGTCAGGCAATTACTTTAAAATATACACTGGATGGATTATTTTCTAATAACCCTGCAAATGTGTGTCTTGGTCAAACAAAGAGACAAATTCAGCTCCAGCTAAGCATGAAATACTCTGTAATGTTTTCATTATGAGGTTACATATGAGGCTGTTCATTAGACAGACTACATAAGTAGACGATAAATAAAAATTGAAAGAGAGAAATGTTCAGGGCATGAGGATAAACCCAGCAGAGCTTCTAGTTTTTCTCTGATCAGGCTTTGCAGCCCTCCTGGATTCCTGCAAGAATTCCTGCTGCCCTTTCCAGCTGTGCCAGGCCAGGCCAAACAGCTGGAGCTGCCCTGGCTGTCCCCAGGTCAGTGGGAGCTCCTGCCTCTTGTCCTCCCTGGCTTTGGGGTCAGGGCCTTCCCCACCAAGCCCAGCTTTAGTTTGTGGCTTTAACGAAAACCACTTCATGGTTAATAAATTATTATTGTTCTCTCTTGGATTGTCCGTTTAAGTGCAATTAATTGATGGCTGATGACAGGAAAGCTGGTATAAAAAACCTTCTCTCTTTTCTGCTCCCTGCACTCTCTCCCATGGAAGTGAGCTGGGCTTGCCACCTATTTCTTCCAGCTAAGTAATGATCATTTTGCAAGAGCATTACCAGTGTTTGTGGGCTATATATAGAGATACACGTGTAGCTGTGCATTAGGCACCATCAGTGCGCTTCTTCCCTCACTTAGCATTTTTACCGTGAAAGAAAAAGACGAGGATAATATATACAGAGCATTTAAGAGTATTTGTTTCCCCTGAATGCACTCATTTTGGTGATATTCATCATCATTAGGCACAAGGTTTGCTTCCATTCCTTTTTATTTTGGTGAAGAAAGCTTTCTCCCCAGCAGTATTTGCACTTGTACAGATTTGGATCCTCCCACTGGTGGAAGCTGTACGTACTAGCTGGATTCAATGAGTGAATTGAAATTACGGAAATATGTCCATAAATATTCATCTCTTTAGGCTGTTTTCACCTCCTTCCCCCTCAAAAAAAGGCTGAGTGCTGTAGTCAGTGGATTAAGGCACACTGAGCAAGGATGGGGAGGAATCAGGTATCAACTTCTCAGTCACTGAAGCCATTGCAGTGACCTTGTCTTTCACAGAAGAGGACTGGGGACACATTAATGCTTCAATCAGCTGCTTCTTTGTGCCATCCCAGGGACAGAATGTCTCCCTGTGTAAGTGATGTGCAGCCTGTGCATTGCTCTGGTGGCGATGGCATTTTGCTTTCTCTGCTTTTACAGGAATTAGGAGCATAGAGAAGTGGCCCTCCTAGAAATTAAGCTATCTAACAACTTGGGGTTTGCTGTTTGATTTTTTAAAAAGTGTGAAATAAGTGAAACCAAATATCCCTTTTTCCTTAACTAGCTACTATTATTTCTGCACCTTCAGGAAAAAGAAACATCACAGAGACCATTCTCTCACTGCTCCACCAGAAACAGGCACCTGCAGACTATTCCAAATAAGTAGGATGGAAAATTATTTTCATGTTTCTACAGATAAAGAATTTGGGATTAAATTTACATTTATCAGCATTGAACTCAGCAGTGTCTCTGGAGGTCACTCTCACTAGTCAGTTAGAAGTTATTGGGGTAAGAATATGCCCATTTTTACCCAGCTCTGCAGTGGGAGCTCTGTAAGGTGGGCAGAGGGGATGGGGTGCAAAGGCAGGGCAGCCTCGAGCATCCCCTGTCACAAAGGACACGCTCGTGTCCTGTTTGTGTAGGAGGAGGGACAGGCTTCCCTTGCCCTTCCTTTGCAGCTTTAAATCCATTTGTTACAACTGTAGATTGTCCTTTAGGTACACCTGGACATCAAACCTGCCCTCATGAAATACCCACTTCCAACAAGAAATGGAAGTGTAGTGACTACTGCCGTGTTCTTGGGTGGTTCTTTTAGAAAGTTGCTTAAAGTTGGCATAAAATATATATCCATGACCTCAGAAAATTTCCTGAACACTGACTTGAAAATGAAAATCCCCATTACNAATCAATATATCATCAGCCTGAAGCAATTTGTAAGGGTTTTCAGTTTACTGAAAAAAAAAAAAAAAAAAAGAAAAAATCTCATCTGGTTCTTGTGGAAGTGACTGATGCACAGAGAGATTAAATGACTTCACCAAAGAAAGACAAGAGTCAGGGCACTCCCTTTAGACCCTTAATATGTCAGATACACATTTCATTTTGTGTCATCACCTACAATGGTTCACAAGGACACATGACAAGGTAATTTAAGGAATGTGATTGAAAATTTTCACGGAGCAAGGAACCTCAACATGTTTTTAAAATGCAGGAGAGTTAGATGCCTAACACATACCTTGATCTGGATTTCCCCTACAAGCACTTGAACAATTAGAGGACAAAAAAAAAAAAAAGATTAACAGCCATTCACTGTCATTGTAGCCTGGAAATTAAAATGCCTTTGAAAATAAAGGCAGCTCAGGCGATCTGTCTGTACTGTGCCTCCAATTTTGGTAGGAGGATACCTATTATTACCCAGCAGCATTGGAAAAAGGCTTTTTCTCCCACTGGCTCTATCAGACTACACCCCTCCACCACTTCCTCTCTTCCCCTAGTGATGGCTGGGTTTGGGCAAACGTCTGCAATAAAACAGCTCCTCTTTACAGAGCAAAACAAACAACACATGGTAAATTTAATACAACCAATCATCTCCCTCTCCAAACGACTTTCATTGCATTTCCTCCTGATAGCAAGTGACAGCTGTGTTTAACGAGCTGGAAGAACAGGTCAATAAAATAAATATATATATGTACATATATATGCATGGTGCTGAAGTGTCTATTCCATATATGCAGACATTAAGGCAGCTCATGGTGTTTTACCCTCCTGCACGATTTTATCATAATGACAGAGCACCGCAGGTTCCATCAAACAAGATTAAAGATTATTTCCTCACACAATACTGCCAGTAATTCCTGAGTATTTAAAATGCATTTTTAAGACCTGTAGGTTGGTACAGATGATCAGAGACCACACCAAGGAGGTCTCTGACTGGCCCTGTACTGAAACAGGAGCCCCTCGCCTGTTCCAATGTTATTTTCCTGCTACTTCCCAAGGAAGAGTTATCTCTTGGAATCAGCTGCTCTGCACATTTTACTAATGCAAATAAACATCTCAAAATCACAAACCCAGAGGGGTGAGAAGCTGCTAAACCCAAATAGTTCTGAGAGCTATTCCTAGGGAACACTGTGGCGTTTCCCCACTGTGGAAAACTCAAGGCATTCCTACCCAGCCACTGCTGCTGGCAGAACCCACCACCAAGGATTTGCCTGACACTACCCAGCACTTCCAAGATCCAACTTCCCCGTCGGATGTTTATTCTCAGATCTTCTCTTAGCCCCAGAAATTGAGGCATTCTTAAATCAATGTACTCAAAAAACCAAACAAATAAACAAACAAAAACACACACACACAAAAACAAAAACAACAACAAAAAAAACCACACACCCCCAAAAAACCCAAACAAACAAACAAACAAACAAAAAGCAATAAATGCACAAGGTTACAATTTCAGTGCTTAAAGAGCATTTGAACATCATTAGCCCAAACAAGGATATTCTCCAAACTGAGAGAATGGGAAATGCTCTCAACCAAGAATCCAGGGGCAGAGCACAGCTCAGACCAACAGCTCAGAGTTTCCAATTGCACGCTTAGAAAGAATCCTGGCAATAAAGTGCCTAAATTACTCCAGCAGAATAATGATCCTCAAAGCAGTGTGGAGGCATCTGGGATTGTGACTTGAAAGAATCCAACTTCTTGGCTCTATTCTTTCATGTTCACACACAGGCCTGAAAAAGCTGAGTCGATCCTTTCAAAAGTGAAGTTAATGAATTATAGTGTAACAGTGAAGAATTTATTAAGCATTAAGGAAAGGATCAGAGCAAATGCTCCAAATGCTGTCTCTGTGAGAGTAAAGGGAATGGCTAATTAGCTGTGGCTTTGCACCCTAACACAGGACCAAGCAGCACACCCTGGGTTTGCTTGCAGATCAAAACCAGGCCTGAAGCTTGCATAAGAAAATGAAATTTGTCACATGCTGAATGAAATGACTGAGTCCTCCAAGCCTGGTGGTCTGTCACCTGACAGAGACCACCTCTAGATTCCAGAGGAAGAGGAGATTCTTGACACTGCATGAGGTGCAGCATAATGCTCCAGGTGAAGAACATGCAGGTTTTGAATGTCTGCATAGGATGAGTATTCCCAAAAAAGCTCAGAAGGTGCAGGCAGCACAGCAGCAGCCACCTACTCCAGCCGTCGACATTATTAGAGAAGTTAAATTCATAATTATTTTATTATATGTGGAGTCAACTCTGCTAGAGCTGGGGGCTCACCCAAAGTTTGGACACTGGATACAAGAGGAAAAGGGGAAATGGCCTCCCTTACAAATCCCAGAGAGCAGTGAGATCCACACAACACTACAATTCTGTCCTCATCCCTCCCAGCTCTGCCTCAGACTTACAACAACTTGCGATGCAAGAAATTGAAAATTCTTATTAACTCATTTCTGGAAGAGAGCAAAACCTCCCAGAGATGGTTTTAAATTTAATTGTTTGTGAAGAACACCAGGGCTCGGACGCAGCAATTTAAAGGGAAGCGAACAGCTCTCAATTTACCTTGCAGCCTATTTTGATCCCGGGCTGCTGAGGCAGAAACTTCTGCACTCCAGCATCTCTGTGGAGCCACTGTGGCAGGAGAGAGCCATGCTTATCTATGCAGCACATTGGTGGTGAGCAGTGGGGAGGGAGGGGAAATCCCCCGTCACCCCTGAGCAGAACAGCTCCTGAGCCCCGAGCCTGTGTCCCCAAACCCCCAAACATTATCAGACACCCTCAATGCTGGTGAAGCACAGGACGTTAATAAAGTGGCAAACTCAGTCCAAAGAGCAAAACTGCTTTAGGTTAATTCCACTTCTGTTCTGTAAACTCGCCGGGTTAAAGGCAGCCCAAAGAACCCTCTTGAATACTGAACAGTTTCCAATGAGGTTTCAACAGAAATTGGGCAGATTTCCATTGCTCTCAGAGAAACAGTGGGGAGCTGAGCAATCTGAAAAGCAGTTTCTTACCTAGAAAAATGGACTGATTTCCCTCTCTTTGGAATCTCTCCAGGTAGACTACAGACAGTTCATCCAGACACACTACGACTTTCTAGTGTATGTTTTATTTTTGTGTGTGGAATTTGAGTCTTGAGCTCAGAATTGCTTTGAAGCTGCCACAAGGACTCTGCAATCTTGTTTTAACAGATTTTCTTATTTTAAATTCCACGTCCCAGTGAAAGTTAGATAAATCTGGGGTTCTATTGCCAATGAAAACTTTCAGACTTCACTTAGAATGAGATGAGAAAGTCACGTGCTGGTGGCATTTGTTGTTTTACTTGTCACAGCTGTAACATCTGTGTCTCTCTTTGAATTTGACCCTACAGTACTTCAAAAGGCTCAATGCCGAATAGTTATGATTTTAACTTATATCTCAGCAAAAGTCAGACCAGGGACTCTCTATTTTTTATGCCGTTTAGCACCTACACAGAATTTTCAAGTGTATCCTGAGCCACTTCTCCAGTAGGAATGCAATTTAATCTCAATTATGGCCCTGGTTCCTGGTCTCAGCTCTGCCCAAGGCACTTTGATGCTGTGTAAAGTTTTTCTGCCAAGCACCTGAACTCTGTAGGGGCCAGGGCCTCCTTCTTGGTGTCCTTCATGGGCATAAAATCTACTTCATTTCATACTCTTTTGCAGAATTTGGTGCATCCTGTGGCACCAGTATATTATATAATACAGCTGATATTGGGAAGATAACAGAACTGCCAGACAATAAGCATTTTTAATTATCGAAATGGATATTTTTTGACCATCAGTTAGTAATTCTTAATAAATAGCAAAATATAGATTTATCACGCTAAAGGTTGAAATGAAAGTATTTGATACAAAATACTAAACTACCAAATAAAGTTAACTAGCCAGTTTTCTTGAAATAGCGGGGAGGATTACGATGCTAAAGAGCAGCTAAAGTCCTGTTCAGGCCTTATTAATGCAAGGAATTTTCTCAATAACATTCTGAATTGCACACTCAAGCCTCGATAGCTCAGTCAATATTCTTAACCCAAATTTCTTCATCATTCACAAAGATTTGAAAATCAAAAGTGGGCTAAACCCAGAGTTTTCCAGTGGATATAGACATATAAATCAGTGGTTGCTGTGTTATTCAGCCAGGGAATGTTTTCCCTGAAAGGAATGATAAAGTATGCTATGGCCTTATATTTTAAAACAAAGAGAGCAACAGCTAAAAATTAAAATCTCATCTATTGCAGTATCCTAGAAATTATTTAAAATAATCCACATACCAAGAAAACAGTAAGATTTCAGAGTAGAATTTCCTAATATATTCAGTTTACTCAATGTAGAGAAAGTAGAAATATTACATTGTAGCCCCAGTTTGCCAATGCACCTCAGTTCTGTACACTTGAACTTTGAACACTTGTGCAGCCAGAGGTGTGTGCTTGAGCAGGGATTTAACTGCTTTACTCAGTGACTTGTAATGCATGACTATCACAGACAGAATAAAATCTGCCTGATTAAGAAAACTCTGGAGGGAATCTCAAAATTAGTCTCTTAATGGCTCTTATAATTTTAAAAATGAGATTAAAAAGTTAAAGAAATTATAAAAAATGAACCACCTTACAATGTGTTCTTTTACTGGGTCTTTGATTAAATGAAATCTGAGGAGGGATGACCCATGAATAATTGTCAGTTCATTTTAAAACTTCTTCTCTTTCCATCTTGCTACTCAGTCTCACTGAACTTCTAAAGTCTTTAATTAAAGAAAAATGATTGGACCAAATCTTAAAATTGTTCTGTAGACCTTGAATGCTGAAACAGAGTAAGTTACCAGGCTACCTTATTCCACTAGAAAAAGAGCAGAAAAAAAGTCACTCAAACATTTATATTTTTTTTCAAATAAAGCCCTCTCTGCTCTATCCTCTGACGGAGGCAGCTGCAGCTCTGTCTGGCAGTGAGCAAATTCTGATTGCCACAAATGCCTTTGCTGTATCAAATGTTTGATGAGGTAGTTTTACCCATTGCCCTACTCTGGCAGAGTGAATAGAGCTGCTTTCATCACCGCTCTGTGTGTGACGAGGTGGTGGCAAGGCGGGGTTTGGCTGGGCTCGGTTTTAGAGGTCTTTCCCAACAGAAATGATTCCGGGAACGCTGTGATCAGTCAGAAACTGTCTCAGACCACACTCGGGGTGCACTGGCAGCAAGGAAAGTGGTTTCCCACGTTGTGTGCCATTGAGCCATCCTGCAAGGCCCAGCTCTGGGCTCCTGGATTCGCTCAGCCCCGTGGCACCGGGCTCAGGGCTCAGAGCTCATTTCTCATCAACATTTCTGACCATCCCGACTCCGTAAGTGTCCTTCTAAACACAGACACCAAGAAAGAATTCTAGCTGAGAGAGATGGTGTTGCTACTCTGATATCACACTGATAATTATCTCTAATTATTATTATTTCCCATTTTAGGGAATTGGGACTTGAAAGTTGGCTTAAGAGCTCTGGTATTCAGTGGCTATAGAGCATGAGAAATGCCAAGCTACCAGGAGAGCTGAAGTTCTAGATCATACTGTGCTAAATTGCTGGGACACCTCCTTAGGTTCATGGATTGTCCATTAAAATCAACAGCTTTTATAAAATACCTTAAAAAAACCCAGCATGTGCAATCTTTGCTCGAGGATGGCTGGTTCTAATCAATGTCACTGCAGAGCCCAGGCTGTGTTGTTTATTTAAATATTCCAACTATTTCACTTTCAGATAGCAGTACATGATGTTTTGCTTATTTTCTTTGTTTACCACGTCTCTTTCTGATTCAGGGGTTTAAAACCAGTAAAACTGAATATATTATCTACACTGGAGAACCTCTTTTGTTGTGTCCCTCTCTCCCCACTCTGTGAGAATGTTAATTCTGCTGCCAGGTCAGCTCTGGCGAGCTGATGCCAACTCCCCAACCTCCTTCTATCTCCTGATAACAATTTTTTAAACAATAAAGATAAAACCAATCGTAACACATTTTTGTAAGTGCCCAGAAAAAAAACCCACAACATATTTAAATTGCTGCACTGACTTGAAAGTTCAAGGAAGCAGAAAGAAGATGATTATGCTCCTTTATTTTCAGATTTTGATATCCTGGCAGGCACACTCTGACACTGCAAACATGTTCTGCCTTATAATGCTACACTTAGTGATGAAATTTAAGGACATTTCAGAAGTTATATAAGGAGATTTATTGACAAGAAACTCAAAACACTGTCTTTGTAGACTTTATTTTATTGCTAAGTTTAATTAATGTTTCCTTCAACCTTGATCTAGATAATTCTGTCCCTTGGGAGGAGGATGAGGGGAAATCGTTCAGAAAAAAAAAAAATATCTACAGCTCTGAAAAATAAACTTTCAATTAAGACTAAGACAACCCAACCAATCACAAAATCTAAATTCAAGACAGAGATAAAATGGGGTCATTTGCATTTTCTAGAGTAACTTCAAACTGTCTGCAATCAATGCACAGGATGTCCAAATTTCTTCAAACTCTGCAAGAGGGTTCGGCCCTAAATCCAACAGTGAGTTTTAGCTGACACCTTAAATGTTTATTCTTGTGAGAACTAGAGTCCAAAATCTCCACCAACCCGCACCCAGATGGAATTCCTTTCAGGTTGAGATGATCAGGAGGCTTTCAGTTAGAGCTGCAGTGGCTCAGAGCAGTGCTGAAGAAGGCCACGCTCGCTGTCTGCACGGCTGCGTGTGGCAGGGGCAGAGGAGGTGCCAAGGCAGGAGTGCCAGAGCAGGGCAGAATCTACTGAGGATTCCTTGGGATTTGCAGCCTCAGGCCTTCCTCACACTTCAGTGTCTTGACATTTAACTGACCTTGACAGACTTCTCTTGCATTAATTTGTCCAGTCTCATTTTTAATCTATGTAAACTTTATCAACCATAAAACCTGACAGGAAGAAATTCCGTGGCTTAATTAGAGGTTCTGTTAATCAGCAGCTCCTTCTGTTTTGAAGCCACTGCAGCAGCAGCAGTTTCCTTTGGGTCGTCCCAACCTTTGCAGGGGAAGAGACAAAGAACTCTCATGGTCTATCACTGCTCACACTTTCACTCAGGTGTTGCAGATCCTTGTCACAAACTCCCCCAGTCACCCTTTCCTAGGCTGGAGAGCCTTTTTTTGTGAACCCTCACGTAGCAGCTCACACATCCCATTGTTCACACAACGGACGGCTGTGGGATTATTCGCCATCCTCACGTAGACTCCACACACATTCCAAGTTTAACTAAATTCAGCTGAAGGAGAAAAATGAAGCCTGAGGTTGAAGAGCACTCGAGAGAACCCAGTGTGGTTAAGGGGAGCCAGCAAAAATTTAGGCAGGGGAGGTTGTGCTCAACAACCTCCTCGAGCCCTTTGAAGAAATTACTGCAGTGACAGATGAGAGAGATCCTGTGCTCGTCCTGCAGTCAGTTTTTCCAAAAGCACTTGGGAAAAATCTGCATCAGAGCTGAATGGCCAGGAATCCCTGGGCAACGGTAAAAATAGGGCACTGGATCCAGGAGCAGTAGCACAGCAGAAGGAAGGAGCAGGAATATCACCTTCCATGTGCACAGCCCCTTCCTGTGGAACACAGCCCTGTCCCTCTCCAGGTGTGACACCCAGCCCTGTCCCTCTGTCCCTCTGTCACCCAGCCCTGTCCCTCTCCAGGTGTGACACCCAGCCCTGTCCCTCTGTCACCCAGCCCTGTCCCTCTCCAGGTGTGACACCCAGCCCTGGCTCCCTGTGACCCAGCCCTCTCCCTCTCCAGGTGTGATACCCAGTCTGGTCCCTCTGTCACCCAGCCCGGTCCCTCTCCAGGTGTGCCCCCCAGCCTGGTCCCTCTGTCACCACGCCCTGTCCCTCTGTCACCCAGCCCTGTCCCTCTGTCACCCAGCCCTGCTCCTCTCCAGGTGTGTCACCTAG